>OX244278.1:11395861-11477134 GCA_945867215.1 Epinotia demarniana
GCTTCTTTTCATTTTTCTTGTGCAACCTATAGTTCTGGGCTACAATGAAAAATTTATACAACAAGCTCCGCAGCTAGAGTTTGTAATTTTCCTATTCTAATATAATCTGTAAGAATACCAATTTCATGCTACCAGCTTTACATTCACTTCTGAACAAAATCACCATTACTAGCTCTCTTTACAAAAATAATATCATTAATTATTGCAAAACCGTGTGTCTCTATCTCTGAGTATATACTGATGTTTTTGATGATAATTACCATAGTCGCAATATGTAAATTCCTAAGATTTTGATGATGATATATTTTTTTTTATTTAATAAAAATGGAAAAAGCTAGTCCTACAAATTACTCTTAATATATACACCTAATTCCTGTTATACCCCATTCAAGAATGTTCATAACATTTCTTTGACTTAGCTTTTATATTTTCAGAAATGTCCACACTGCATAGTGGCGAAAACTAATGGACTCTCATAAGAAAAATGTGAAACTTCAACCCACTTGAATCTAAAGCGTTGATCGAAACCCTGCCCACGAGTAACTACAACGTGAAGTCCATGATGTGCACAGCTACAAATCTACTCTGATGAAGGCTGCATTATTAGTTTACAATTTACTGCTTGAATCTGTTTTTCTTTAGACTTTGCTCACTTATCTATCTAACTTTCTCTATTCTACCTGTATCTATATTAGTGCCTTTGTGTCATGGTTTACCCTTCCCTTACTGAGTTATAAAGTTTGGATAAAATAATGAATTGACTTATAAAATATGACTGGTTTTGGTCACACCTTTAAGTGGAATAAGAAGCTAGAATGAGAGAGCAAAGTGTGAATTCAATATGTGTGTGTTATTACCCGACTGCGCGACGCAAAGGAGGGTAATGTGTTTATCAGCCTATATATGTATGTATGTATGTATGTATGTATGTATGTTTGTTCCTATGTGGCACTCCAGAGACCAAACGCGTGAACCGATTTTGATAATTCTTACGTCAATCGAACCGTCTTACTCTTGCGTGTGTCACTAAAGACATGACAGTAATCAAAATTCAATATGACGACAATCAGACGCCAAAATTGAAAAAAAAAACAAAAAAAAGTGAACGAAATATGTCGAGTGGGGTATCACTGAATAGGTATTTAAAAATCAGTTATAGGTTTCTTTTACAGTTTTTCATTTAGAGTGACCATTTAAATTCTATAACGTTATAAAGTTATAGTAATTCTGTTCAGTATTAAAACTGCTCTGCGCGACGCAAAGGAGGGCCAATGTGACTATGTGACTAATTCAATTTGATTAGAATAGGTACCTAAGAAAAATTTTATAAGCTTCGTGAAGTAATATAAGAATTAAATAAGAAAAAGTAAACGCGGTACTTGGTTGAAAAAGCTGTCATTATTTATATCACGGTTGTATAAAATTCTATTGACAAACCCAGAGTGCTTCTGCTTCAAATAGTTTTAACGACCTAAAGCGTCACTGACAGCTTACGGTGAGATATTACTTCATTTGGAATAAATAAATAAATAAGAGATAAACACATTACCTACCCTCCTTTGCGTCCCGCAGTCTGGTAATTAATACCTACTTATTTTACTTTCAACGTTTCCGAACACATCATCATATCAGCCGAAAGACGTCCACTGCTGGACATAGGCCTCCCCCAAAGAGTGCCAAAGTGACCGATCCAGCGCCACCCGCATCCAGCGGACTCCCGCAACCTTTACCAGGTCATCAGTCCACCTTGTCGGGGGCCTACCCACGCTGCGCCTTCCGGTACGTGGTCGCCACTCGAGAACCTTTCCGCCCCAACGGTCATCGGTTCTACGTGCTATGTGCCCCGCCCACTGCCACTTAAGTTTAGCGATCCGGAGGGCTATATCGGTTACCTTGGTTCTGCTGCGGATAGTCTCATTTCTGATGCGATCACGCAGAGAAACTCCCAACATGGCCCTCTCCATTGCCCTTTGGGTGACTTTGAGCCTTCTTATGAGGACCATAGTAAGCGACCACGTTTCAGTGCCATATGTCATCACTGGCAACACACACTGGTCAAAGACTTTCGTCTTGAGACACTGTGGAATATTGGACGAAAAGATTTGCCGTAGCTTCCCGAACGCTGCCCAGCCGAGTCGGATTCGACGATCGACCTCTTTCTAGAAGTTGGACCTACCTAACTGGATCGTCTGTCCTTGGTATACATAATCGTCTACAACTTCGAGCGTAAAGTGTCCGATTGTAATCGGAGTTTGTACTACATGGGCATTTGACATGATCTTCGTCTTATCCATGTTCATTCTTAGACCAACTCGCTCGGATGCTTTACTGAGGTCATCGAGCATCGTACTTAAGTCCTCCATGGTCTCAGCCAAGATTACTATATCGTCAACAAACCGAAGGTGAGTGATGTACTCGCCGTTGATGCTGATGCCTAGCCTTCTCCAGGCCAGAGCCTTGAAAACGTCCTCCAGTGCAGCGGTGAACAGTTTTGGAGAAATAACATCTTCTTGCCTGACTCCCCGCTGCAGCGGAATAGGTTTCGAGTTCTGGTCCTGAAGTCGGACTGACATAGTGGCGTTCTCGTACAAACACTTCAGCACTTCGATATAGCGATAGTCAACTTGGCACCGTTGGAGAGACTGTAGTACAGCCCAGGTTTCAATCGAATCGAAGGCTTTTTCGTAGTCCACAAACGCTAAGCAGAGAGGTAGGTTATAAATTATTATTTTTTTTTTTGTTTTTTTAAGCAGTAACGCTGCTAACGAAAATTATAAATTTTAAATGAAAGGAAAAATTGAAAAATTTAATGCTCCGAGCCGGATTCGAACCGGCGACCACAGGCATTCATGGCCCGTCGCTCGGAATCCGGCTCGGAGCATTAAATTTTTCAATTTTTCCTTTCATTTAAAATTTATAGGTAGGTTATACTCTTCGGTCTTCTGTATAACCTGACGAAGCGTGTGGATGTGGTCTACGGTACTAAAGCCTCTTCGGACGACGGCTTGTTCGGGAGGATGGAAGTCATCTAGCCTGCATGCGAGACGATTTGTAATGACCCTCGAAAACAGCTTATAGACATGGCTCAGAAGTGAGATGGGTCTGTAGTTCTTCAGCAGAGTGTTGTCACCCTTTTTGAAGAACAGCACCACCACCCCTCCGTTCCATGCCTATGGAGTTCTCCCATCCAGTAAGACGGAATCGAACAACTTCTGAAGGGCCTTAAGGACCGGTTTTCCACCCGCCTTCAGAAGTTCGGCTGTTATTCCGTCTTCACCGGGTGCGTTGTTGTTCTTGAGCTGTTTAAGAGCCATTACAATCTCGTACCGGCTGATGTCCGGGATGTCGTCGGTAAAGTGTCGGGTTAGTCTAGCTCTACGGTCTTCCGCCTGACTAACTTCGGGTCTGCGCGTTGATGTGTATAGCTGTCCGTAAAAGCGCTCTATCTCACCCAGAATCTCAGGTTTAGAGGAAATGATTCTACCATCTTCAGTTTTTAACTTCGCGAGCTGGCTCTGCTCTATAGACAGATCTCTCGAGAATACTTTAGAGCCCTTATTGCGCTGGATGGCCTCTTCTATACGATTTGTATTGAGTTGGCGCAGATCGCGGGTAAGGGACTTGGAGATCTGTTTATTGAGCTGCCGGTATAATTTGTGCTATTCATTTGGGGGGTATGTGCCATAATCACCACGCTTGGCATGCGGGTTGGCGATCGCAGTATTTCCACCGCACTCCAGGGATGCTGCTGCCCATCCTCCGGTGGTCTTGGTCGTAGTTTTAGGACATACTCGGGTCCGTTTCCGAACACATATAAATACCTTACACATATAATTCAACGTTTCCGAACACATAAATACCTTACCTGCCTACCCTACCTACTTGCGAAGCGCGTGGAGCCGGAGAGTGTTGAGGGGCCGAGCCGGGGAGCGGGGGCGGGCTTCTTTATACAGCGAGCGACCCAAACGGGCAGACACGTGAGGGCAGACGACGTTGTTGGTTGTGTCGATTCTTTGAATTTTTCGGACTAATATATATGTCGCAGTGAAATGGTCAAAACAGAGATTTGAACAAATCCCTAAGGGATATGATCAAATCACGCAGGATGTTAAAATGGAGAATCCATTTTATCATTTACCTGATACAAATCAGTCATTTGATCAAATCTCTGAATCTGTTTAGTGAAATGACGAAATCTGACAAAAAAGGCAACTCGTTTTTTTTCATTTCACTAGATTTGTTTAGTGATTTGATAAATCCCTGAAACGCGTCAGTGAATTGACGAAACTAACTCGCAGATATTGGCTCCTAAATCATTAGTCATTTAAACGGTTCTGGGACTTAGGCTCGGATGGCGGATAGGTTAGAAGATGGTGGCGGGAGCTCTGCTCCCGCCACCCTCTTCGTGGTTATTTTTTTTATAAAAGAGCGGAAAAATCTTTATCGCGTTAGTTTCGTCAACTCACTGACGCGTTTCAGGGATTTTATCAAATCACTAAACAAGTCTAGTGAAATGAAAAAACGAGTTGCCTTTTTTGTCCGATTTCGTCATTTCACTAAACAGATTCAGAGATTTGATCAAATTACTGATTTGTATTAGGTAAATGATAAAATGAATTGGCCATTTTAACATCCTGCGTGATTTGATCAAATCCCTTAGAGATTTGATCAAATCTCTGTTTTGACCATTTCCCTGCAACATATAAATACTAATGCTTAAGCTCGGATCAGAATTGTGAATTAACGATTCGTTTTATTGTTTTGTTCATATTTACTTAAACAGTTTATGTATTCTAAGTTGGTATTAGCTACTAAGAGATTTTTTTGGGTTTACTATTAATAATAAAAGTTGTTTGGTAATAAGTAGGTACCTAGCTTGTTAGGTAATTATAATTATACCTACCTACATACGTAGAAATTTAACTACGTATAGGTAATACTAATTGAAGTAGGAACCTGTAATATCAGTTAGGGACTATTACCTTCCGTCTATTTTTTTATTTGCTATTGTAAAACACATACCTTTACCTATTGCAGATAGGTATAAGTAGATAGGTAGAAGTAGAAGCTACGGTAGCCCAGTGGTTCAGGCATGCGGCTGTCAAACGGCGGTCGTGGGTTCGAATCCCGGCTCGTACCAATGAGTTTTTCGGAACTTATGTACGGAATATGATTTCATATTTACCGTTAGCTTTTCGGTGAAGGAAAAACATTGTGAGGAAACCTGCATACATCTGCGAAGAAATTCAAAGGTGTATGTGAAGTCCCCAATCCGCACTGGGCCAGCGTGGGGACTACTGCCCGTTCCCTCTCATACATGAGAGGAGGCCTGTGCCCAGCAGTGGGACGTATATAGGCTGATGATGTGTGATGTGATAAGTAGATCAGTTAGGTAGGTACACTAGGTACAAGTTATTAAACACCGCGTCGACGGATAATTTAATGTAGGTACTTACCTGATATCTAGTTGGCGAGATAGGTAGTTAGCAGGTATATTTCTAATAAGTATTGTTTTGTTTTCGTTCATCTGCTTTGATACTTTCACATCACACCATCACATCATCAGCCTTTATACGTCCCACTGCTGGGCACAGGCCTCCTCTCACGTATGAGAGGGAACGGGCAGTAGTCCCCACGCTGGCCCAGTGCGGATTGGGGACTTCACATACACCTTTGAATTTCTTCGCAGATGTATGCAGGTTTCCTCACTATGTTTTTCCTTCACCGAAAAGCTAACGGTAAATATGAAATCATATTCCGTACATAAGTTCCGAAAAACTCATTGGTACGAGCCGGGCTTCGAACCCACGACCGCCATTTGACCCCCGCATGCCTGAACCACTGGGCTACCGTAGCTTTGATACTTTATGTTTAGTAATTTAGGTAAAGTTTGTGTTCGTACCTCTTTGTTGTAAGTAGGTAGAATTGTATAAAGTTACTTGGCGTATAGTTTGGTACATTCGATTCGTAGAAAGTAGCAACTTAATAATTAGGTACTTAACTTACTTAAGTAGGTAGGTAGCTATATCGGTTAGTTAGTGACTGATAAGTAGGTATTTACCATCCATCTTCTTTGTTAGGTATTGTAAAAGAGATAGTTAATTAAGTACAGATACATACCAATAATATATTTGATTTAGTAGCTACTAATAAATAGGTACCTCGGCGGTTTTTTTAATGTAATATTTGGCGAGGTTACTTATAAATACTTACCTAATACCATATGATTATTAATAGGTAAGTATTGAAATCCTGCATCTACTTTGCTAGTGGGTGTTTGAATACCTACATAGTTATCTAGGTGCGGTGTGAGTTTGTATTTATTGGTTGTAAGAACTTATATAATAATACTAACTAAAAAGTGTTAAATAAAAAAAATATAATTTAGAAAATAAAAAAAACCCGACTGCAAAAAAGCTATCTTTAGAAAAAAAAAACTGAAAAGAAAAAAACAAGTTCAGTAGTCGAGAACATTGAATCAGTTTCATGATTAACATTTCGTATGTCAATTTGGACCTTAGAGTTTAAAAATAATGTAGAAATCGCTGGTGACGGATCCGGAACGAGGCATACGAATCGTTATGACACAGATAAAACAAACTATACCATTCTTATACGAAACAGCAACTTCATCAGTCGGGACCCATTAAAAGTCTAGGCTACGGCACTAATGGGTCCCGACTGTTGAAGTTGCTGTTTCGTATAAGAATGTAAAGTTTGTTTTATCTGTGTCATAACGATTCGTATGCCTCGTTCCGGATCCGTCACAAGCGATTTCGACATTATTTTTAAACTCTAAGGTCCAAATTGACATACGAAATGTTAATCATGAAACTGATTCAATGTTCTCGACTACTGAACTTGTTTTTTTCTTTTCAGTTTTTTTTTTCTAAAGATAGCTTTTTTGCAGTCGGGTTTTTTTTATTTTCTAAATTATGTGTAATGATTTCAATAAAATATGATCTTAAATCTCACCCTAGGCATGTTGTGTGACTTTGATGTGTTGATAAAGCTAGCCCTACTGATTAACTTTCTTAGTTCTAACTGATCCTACATTGTCTACTTTCTGAGTGAGCTTGCCCTGCGGTTTTTCTTAATTCCTGTATGCTGACTCGCTATTGTTTGGACTCGAACCAAACCCCATTGGCTAGACAAATATGCACCAACATACCCTCTAAGCACTTATTATCTTCATCTAAATTTAGCTTAAACACTATCAACTTTTATTTTCCTGGTTTTTAGGCTTAAACCCATCATAAATATTGCCTCGTGTACTTAATAATAATATTACTAAACATTGCTGATATTAAAAAGCATGCCTATTTCAAATACTGGAATATTTTTAGCTTCAAACTTGAATAATTGCATTTTTGTTTCACATCCCTAGTTTCCACAAATTTCCCATAGATGTCACTATAATAAAATTTGTTTCCAACCCATATTATTTAGGTAGATGCAATGGAAGTTCTAAAAACATAGAAACTTCCTTTGTTACAACGTTCTAAAATAACCCTTGTAATAACCTACCTAGCAACTTTGATGTTATAATTAAATAGTTATTGCCCAGTAACTAGCCCAACATGGAACCCGTACTACTATACCATACATACTTCACCATTCGTTACATATTTCATGTGTAGATATATAGTATCCATTACCACTAAAATTTGACATGATTTCCACATTTTTCATGAACAATCAAGTAAATTTGGGACAAGAGAATCTATCTTTCTCTAATAAAAATATTCCATTCGTATTTTAACCACTCACAAGTTACTTCCATACCTAAGGAATAATTATTGATTTTATCATTCAAATATTCCGTTGTAAATTAATTATTTCTTATTTGGTAATGCCAAGCTTGAATTCCCTAAGTTTTCCAAGACGCTTCCAAAGACTCAGCGCTTGCACTCGAACAAATTCTATTTATTTTTTTATTTAAAATTCCAGTAATGCCCTTCAGCATGACGGTCCAATTAATCCCATACAGCAGATCTCACATACACATACAGACATACAAACATAGATGTTGCACAATAGAGTGAGATGTAACTACTATCATCTATTATCTCACTCCCTCATATACATTAACTCACACTTCCACAATTTTATCACGATTTGTTGGTACAATACCAACAAATCGTGATGAAATCTAATAGTCTGTTATCCCCTTAAGTACAATAAAAGTCTTTATTTTCCAATACAGACTAGCATCATTGTTGACATGCTAAATTGTCTGTAATATGGGGTATATACATGTCTTAATTTATCAACCCCAATCTATCAAAATCCGATCACTAATTATCGACTGGAGACACGTTGCTCTGTCGATCCGACCGTCAAACGAATCATTTTGAGAAATGGCATGCCCACTCGGTCAGTTTGTTACGTCTGTTTACTACTTTCAATTATGATTTCAACCTGTTGCACTGACAATTTGGCATATATCACCCAATCTGTGAACCCCATTTATGGTTTCTGTGTGATATAACCTAAACTTATCTTATCTGTGTACCATGTTAACTTATTTTTTTACAATAGAAGTTGAGGATTCTTTGGCGGGAACTTGAAAAAAGTAGTTGTGATTTTTTATGTCAAAGTTATAAAATTGAAATTTAATTGTAAAAAATAGTGTAAATTGAATGTAAATAGTTTAATTTAGCGTGGAATATTGATTTACGTCTGCGTGATATGTAAATATATACTTTGAGATGGGCGGTGACGTGGATCCCGGCCCCGGAGGTAACTCCGACGAGGGCCCCCGACCGGTCAAAGCACCTAAAAGAAATTTACCGACTGAGAATAGTGGCGGCGGGACAGTGAGTAATGACAATCAGTTTCAACCCTATTTAAAGCCAGGGTATAAAAGACTCTATCCAGAACATTCCTTGAACTACGAATTTAAAGTGTTTGTAGAAAGTGCAGATAATGAAAAATTGGGAAACAAAAGTCCGATTTACTTGAATCGCATATTTCAATCAAGGGACGTAAAAGGCGTAGTGTCCGTACACAGAGTGAATGCTAATAAACTAGCGCTGATTTTTAAACAGTTCAACACTGCTAATAATTTCCTGACGAATGAAACCTTTCTGACTAGTCATAAGCTGAAAGCATACATCCCGGCGAAGGAGATAGAAAAAACGGGGATAATCCGATTTGTCCCTACTAATATATCGAACAAGGACTTATATACTAAACTATCGTCGAATTATGACATTATCGCTGTAAGGCGGTTTACAAAAAAAGTGGGAGAGGAACGTGTGCCACTGCAGACAGTGAGTATCACCTTCCTCTCCAACTCTTTACCAGACAGCGTCCAGTATGACCTGTTCTCGTACCGAGTATTCGAATATGTACCGCCCTTGTTGCAATGCTTCAAATGCTTCAAATTTAATCACTCTGCTAAAATTTGTAATGGTAGACAGCGTTGCTCTATATGTTCAGGAGATCATTTTTATAAAGAGTGTGACAATCCGACAGCGTTGTGTTGCGCGAATTACAGTGGACCCCATTTGGCCATTTCAAAAGCCTGTCCAATAAAACTGAAGAAAATAATGGAAAAGAAAACAAATATCACATACGCGACTGCCGCTGAAACTCGAAAAGTTGAGTTTCCGCCTCTGAAGATATTGGAAAATACTACAAAACCCCAATCACATAAGGTAGCTCCTCCCACTCCTGCACAAGTAGAAATCCCCAAATTTGACCTTAAACAAGAACTTTTACAAAACTCAAATTTAATGGATGCCCTAGTCCGCACTCTCGTTGATTTAGGCAACAAGACAGATAATACTCCAATTAATAGTAATTTTATTAAAGATTTATTAATTAAAAACATTAAATAATGGATCCATCACACATACGTATTGCTCAATTTAATATTCAGTCAGTTACTAACAAAAAACCGTTGCTAATAAAATTTTTGAAACTACATAATATTGACATTTGTCTTCTAAATGAAACTTGGTTAAAACCAACATCAGTATTTAGAATTCCTAATTACAATATTTTTTCTCGTTATGCTGCAAATGGACATGGCGGAGTTGCTATACTTGTTAAAAACATATACAAGCATCATTTCATGCAAACTACATTTTATGAAGAAATTCAAAATATATCAGTTACAATTACGACCGATAGAGGGCCTCTAACAGTATTATGTGTGTATTTTCCTCCAACAAGTGCGCGCATACGATTAAATAGATTAAAAAACATAATTGAAAATTTACCGACTCCTATTATAGTTTCAGGCTACTTCAATGCTCATCATATTGCATTTGGTTGTGCAACGACAAAATCCCGTGGTAGCACCTTGTTTGATATAGTAAACGACTTAGATCTTTGTATTTTAAACGACGGTAGGCCAACTACGGTTACTTATCCGAATAGGAATCCTTCCGCAATTGATGTTAGTTTCAGTAGCACTAGTATAGCACCCCTGTGCGAGTGGCAAGTTCATGATGATTCGATGGGCAGTTATCACTACCCTACTATAATAGAAATAATGATTTCGCCTCAAAAATATCAGATCAATGATCCAGTAGATAGATTTTTATATGCAAAAGCCGATTGGAGTATATTTAAAGAGCTTTCAGAAGGAGTTTTTATTGATTTCTTTTACAATGATAATGACCCTATGGAGTCATATGAGCAATATTGTTCTAAACTTAATTTATTAAAAATAGAATGTATACCAAAATTTTCCAAACAAACCCAATTCATAAGCAGACCGCCCGTTCCTTGGTGGAACCAAAAATGTGAGAACAGTGTGATTAAATCTTATGAAGCTTTAAAATTTTATAGAGCCAATCCATCTATAGAAAATTATATTGCTTACAAAAAATTAGACGCTCTTAAGAAAAGAACTATAGCAGAAGAGAGGACCGGCAATTGGCGCAATTTATGTGCATCTTTTAATAGGTGTACACCTATTGGTATTATTTGGAACTATATTAAACGTTTCAAAGGTTCAAAATCTAATAAAATAATAAATAAAAATGATGAATTTATAGACCCGTTTATGACCAAATTGACTCAAGGCAGTAACAGTAATGACCCTAGCTCTATAGAATGGATATTTGACACAAACAATAATAATGCCAGTACTAAGTATCTTATAGAACCATTTACTTGGGAGGAATTCATAGTAAGCTTGCAATCTAGGAAAAATACTACCCCAGGCTTAGACGACTTTCCATATTTACTGATTAAAAATCTACATATCACTGGACAAAAAGTATTACTCGCCATTATGAATTTACTTTGGTTACAGGAAAAAATACCTCAATCTTGGAAAACGCAATGCGTAATACCCATTTTAAAACCCGATAAACCACCTAATGAAGCAAATTCATATCGACCAATTTCTTTGTCTTCATGTATTGGAAAAATATTTGAGAATATGTTAAAAACTAGGCTTGATTGGTTTGTTGAGACTAATAATATATTACCATCCTTTCAAAATGGATTTCGACGTGGCAGAAGCTGTTCTGACAGCTTCTTATCTCTTATCTCGGATTTAAAACTAGCCAAATGCAACAGGTCAAGTGCAGTTTGCACATTTTTGGATGTGCAAGGAGCATTCGATAATGTTGATCCTACAATATTAATAAAAGTTTTATCTAACATACAGATCCCTGGTAAATTATGCAAATGGATATTTGAGTTCTTGTATGAAAGAGAGTTATATATAAAATTTAACAACGTTTTACATGGTCCCCAACTAGTTTCTAGAGGTACAATGCAAGGAGCAACGCTGTCTCCGCTTCTATTTAATTTATATACTAGCGAGATAAACTCATATGTAAATAGTTCTAATGTAAATATACTGCAATTTGCAGACGATATTGTGATATATTCTATTGATGCAAATTTAGATGTAGCCAAGAAACATATTAATGTTGCGTTGAAAGAACTTTATGCTTACTATAATAACTATCTACGGTTAAAGATTAATCCTGAAAAAAGTAACCTATTAATTCTGAGCAAGGATATTTCAAATGTAAATATTGTATATAATAATGACATTATTCGAGAAAGTTCTTCACATAAGTTCCTGGGTGTAATAGTAGACAATCAATTAAAATTCGATCACCATGCTAAACACATCACTGCTAATTCTTTGAAAGGCTTAAATATTATGAGATGTCTTGCAGGAATATCCTGGGGTGCTGACCCACAAATTTTGTCTCTGCTGTATAAGACTCTTGTTAGAAGTCATTTTGACTACAGTTTTCTTGTGCATATGAATACTGCTCATACACATAAATTTGAAATTATTCAAAATAAGGCAATGCGAATAATTTCAGGTGCGATGTGTTCTACACCAATTAGAGCTATGGAAGTAGAAACTAATGTAATGCCTTTACCAGTAAGGTGGCAACTGCTAGCTAATAGATATTTAATTAGAGTATATGCCAAAAGAAATGAAAATGTAATTAAAAGAGTAAAGGCTCATCCTAAAATGCCCCAATTGAATGAATTATTTAGTCAAATAGAACTAAAATTTTGTAACATTTATCAAAATGTAATCTGGCCATGTTATGAGGATGGCTACAGTAGTAATATTATACAAATTACAGTGTGCACAAAGTCAATTAAAAATAATACAGAATTTTTAAATTTTCTATCTCAAATACCTAATTATTATAAATTATATACAGATGGTAGTAAGACAGTCTCTCATGTTCGAAGTGCAATATATGATCCTCAGACTAAGTTTGTACAAAGCTTTAGATTAGATGACTTGTGTTCCATATTCACGGCTGAAGCATATGCTGTTTATGAAGCTTTAAAAGTTATAAAAAGGATGTTAGAGCATAAATACTTTTTTATTTTAACTGATTCGCTTAGCTTAATATATGCTTTGCAGAATAATCAGTTTCATTACAAAAATAATTTCTTTTTGTATAAGATTAAAGAAATATTAATGCTATTTAAAAATAGAAATGTAAATATTAATTTTATGTGGATTCCATCCCATACTGGGATAACAGGGAATGAAATTGTAGATAAAGCCGCTTTCTTAGGTATTAATGAATTAGATGTAAGGTGTAGTACTAGAATTCCACTGTCTGATTGTCAAGCTTCAGTAAAGGAGGATGTTCTGAAGATTTGGACCGATATATGGTTAAAGGACAGAGAAAGTAAAGGAAAATGGTATGCTAGTATTCAACCTCAATTGCCAGGAAAACCTTGGTACGAGAAGATAAAGATGGGAAGTCGTGGATTTATTACCACGCTCAACAGATTGAGATTTGGACACAATTCTGCACCTGCGCATTTAGCGCGATTTTCAATAATACCGGATGGTACATGCCCTCACTGTCTGGATGGCAGTGTTGGAGATCTTGAGCACATTATATTTCATTGTCATGCCTTTGCACTTGATAGACTCATCCTTGCAAGTGAACTAAGTGAAGTGTTTCAAAATGAAGTCCCCCGCCGCCTAAATGAAATTCTCAAACATGTTGAAAGTTACGTTCCATTATACAAATACATTAAAAACACAGTATCAAAAATATAAAGTGAAGTGAAGTGTTAAATGAAGATACTGGTGCCTACTGCGCCATATAACTCTTATTAAAATGAAGTGTTATAAACAATTAAATAAAGACTTGGCTTAAAGGACACGCATCCAGGCCATAAATATTAAAAAAAAAAAAAAATACAATAGAAGTTCAAATTTTTAGTTTGCTGTTATAATCACAACACAGTTTATTCTTAAACTAATGTTGTTTTATAGTGTGACGAACATCCTTTGCGCAAAAAATAACCATTTTATAACCGTCCAAACTAACCTAACAAGTAAATCATGTGTGAAAAAGTGCTTTAAACAAGAAAATATAATGAGTTTAAGTGAAATTTAAGTGAACTGTGAAAGTGTTCATATAATTGGATTATTCGTTCTCTTCATATTAAAAGGTCAGTGTCTAATACTAGTTCAATGTTAATCCACTAATTTTACTATATAACCTATAATGTACCCTCTTGCATATAAAACTCTTGCATACAATAACTAGTAAATAACCGCCACATCACTAGGAATGAACCATCCTAACTCGTATCATGCTATTTTATAAAATTATTTGACAAACCAGTTCTTAATGAAAACTTTGCCTACTTAAATTGAATTTAATAGCCTAATCATATCACAATGAATCTAGAAATAAACCCTATTCTCCACTAAAATTTGATAACTGAATAAACTCCAGTGAATTCCATCTAATCACCTCCATTTCACGGACAGCACTTGGTGACATGAGGTCACTTGCTCGAAAAAATCATAGTAAACTAAAGAAAAGTCCACAAAACCCACAATCCTGGTAACGGCTGGCACTTGAAACGACTCCCCCCTAAATAAACCCTTTAAGCCTAGAAATGCCCCGAACAGCCTACATCCACCCCGCAACCCCTCAACGCTGCAGCTAGAGTAAATGGCATACTCTATTTGCATTAGCAACTCTATGGGTTTGGTGTGTATGATGTTGTTTTATATTAGGTATGTGGCAAAAGGAAATATCGCAGGAAACCTATGTTTGCTCTATTGCGTCATAATATTGTATAAACCCAGTATTTTATTTAATGATTGACCGACAAAGGGCACGCAAACTGTTTAACTTTTATTAATAGCCGCTTATAGATATGATAGCTAAACAAAAACAGTAGGTAAGTACAGTCAACCACAAAAGTGGACTACCACTTTTGTACTTTATTGCATGCAAAATAAGGTCCAAAAGTGGTAGCCCACTGTCATGGCTGACTGTACATGAGAACTTTTAGTATTAACCGAGCGCTTATTGTATTGTACAGTCGAGGAAATTTAATGTTTAGCACTTTTGATCCTTAACGTCATTCAAATAGAGTTGACATTTGCTAAGTCTTCATTTTCCTCCACCGTCAGTATGGTTCTAAATAAGGGACTGAATGTGGTATACCTTTTTAAACCGTACCTTTACTCACGAGGTTGAATATGAGCACCGAATAAAGGCACTGAATCAAAACGATACTTGCATCATAAATTACTCTGCCTACCTATTTAAAGGATACAGTAATCATTTTAAAAGAAAGGTACTCGAACAAAACGATATTAAGACTATTTTGCTACTGCTTCAATGTATACCGTTATCATTTTTAAATAAAGGTACCTACTCAAACAAAACGATTTTACGTTACTGATTCAAAGTATACCATAATTATTTCGATATCGGATAACGGTACGATTTTATGCTCTCATGGAAAAGTCGTTTTCTGCTTGCGTTTTTGACAGGATTTTATCTTACAATTTCGGACGTACTAAACATCGTTGATGTAGTTTAACGAGGTAAAAATAATTTGCAGTAACGAGATCATCATTTGTATAGGCGTTATCAGTGTCTTGCAATTTTTTTTGGATAAACCCAAAAGTCTTAGCGACTAAACTATAGATAAAGAAGTGGTTGAATTCCGAAGCAATATTAAGTTTTATGCCTTTGCGATAAAGTCGAAATTTCAACAAAAAAATGGAAGCTAACTACTTACGTCTTAAGTTTACTTTGTTTGTTTGTTCTTCACCTGCCGGCGAAACGGGTCTCCCAAGGTCGTCCATTTAAAATTAATACTCAGCCAGCAATTGCCTACTTCCCTTGCTTCGACAATAATGTACTTTTATCTGTTATCTTCGCCGACCCGAGCTGTAGTATTTTGCCGCTGAACGGCTATATTAGGGAAGTGGAAGGGGCAGGTGGAAGGGGTCTTAAGGGACATAGGATATAAACGAGTTCCACGTGGACGGAGTCGTGGGCAGAAGCTAGTAAGTCTCATCCCATAAAAAACATTTCATGGAAAAAAGAGGCTGTCTCAAAACTCTTCTTAAACTTAAAAAGTTGTTAGACATTTCGTAGAGCCAAGTCTCAGGCATTCATTAATCTTTATTTAATCATCGTCATCATCATCATATCAGCCGAAAGACGTCCACTGCTGGACATAGGCCTCCCCGAAAGAGTGCCAAAGTGACCGGTCCTGCGCCACCCGCATCCAGCGGACTCCCGCAACCTTTACCAGGTCCTCAGTCCACCTTGTGGGGGGCTTTATTTACTTGCTAAATAAAATTTTACGTCACACCTGGCCATAATACGAGTTTTACTGCACGCTGCGCACAAACACCTGCGATCTGGGGCATTCACGAATTCACCGCCCTAGTTACGTAATGTACTATTGTGACTTAGTAATCGCACAATACTACATAGTTTTAGGTATGCAAAATTTCATAAATGCAGTTAAGTCTCATCATTATTTCTAAATTGGGACCGGCCAATTTAAGACCACCAGCTTCGTTACTATTATGGTTAAAAACCAAAACTAGATTAATGTTACTACATTATTTTTCACATTTTAAGCTCAAATAAAAATCTTGGGGCACAGCTGTGCCCCCGCCAAGTCGAGCAAAAAAGCGGCACTGCCGTACCATCTTTTTTCGAAGCAGTTCAGGCCGTTTTTGACCCCCCAATAACTTCGTTGTGAATAAAACTGGAAGCCTGAGTTTTCAGTAACCAAGCAGGCATTGTTTAAACATGGTATATTTCAAATTTCATTCAATTTGAAGCAGTAGTTTAAGAATTATGCTGCCGTCATAACGAAAAAGGGCACATTTAACATTTGGATAAACTCGCAAAAATTGAGATTGAATAATTTTTTGTGTTTTACTAAATAAAGATATCCCTTCAGCTGTGGCGAAAAAACATGGCCGCTTACCCACGTCTGTGGCACCCTCTGAGGGGCGCTCCACTAACAAGGTTTGTGGAGTGAAGTGATTTGGTAAAATTAAATTTTCTTTTCGTTTTTTACATAATCACAGCCAGGATTTTGGATGAAACTCGATATTTATTAAATTATCTAACTGCAATGATATATCATCGTTACTTTAAAGTCGTATTAAGGCTATCTACCTGACCTCGTCACCACCTCACCGAAGTTTACGACGTATTTTGGTTATTTTAAATATAATAAATTAGTTTTTTGGGGTGTTAAATGAGCTTAAGAGGTAATACTACGCGAACGCTTTTTAAAATTTGGGATTTTTAAGTCATTAGCTCTGTCGCGCTGGCGAGGGGCGGGGTCTTGTCTTATGTGTATGTGTGGCGCTCAGGCCGCTCACACACTGGCAAGCTATGCGATGCGCGAATATGCAGCTCATTACATTACCGTGCTTGCTGCCGCTGGTTAAGATCGTTTTATTATTTTTCTGTGATTTAACGTACTGACTCGGCTTACGTGTAATGGACTCGATATTCGCTATTTTTTGTGATTCTGCTTACGTTTATTGGACTCGATATTCCGCTACTGTGTGACTCGGCTGTGTTTTATTGGACTTTACTGATAAGCTGACTGTTTTGGCTTATTGTTTTTAGTGGACTAGACTAACCCATCCCAACAACCGTCTCTGGCTGAATTGAAATTTGGTAAGTATATTTTAACGTACTAAATTAAGTTTGATTATCCAAATAAAACGTAAACGAAATGAAAATTTAAGACAGATATTTGAAATAAGGTAATGTAAGGTAATTAAGACTGTCACCGAGGCAAGACTAAATTTCCATAATATGGACTTTAATGTATACCTACTACAAGAGGCATAGTGCCTCGACCTCCTCGCGAACTCGGATGTCGGTGCTCGGCTGTTCTCGCGTGTGATCGGCTCCGTTCGGCAACCGCCGCGCGCTTACGTTCTTTTAATATTTTTGTAAACAAGTTAAAGTTCGAAAATAACAACAAATGTTTGGCCAATCCACTCTATCCATATAATCCTGCTAGGTATTTTGGTTTCGTAACACCTGTAATAAAAAATCCATTCAGTAGTTTTCAATCTAGATTCAAAGTCAACTCTGACTTGTATATGTCTGAAGTGTGTTTGTTTATTTGTCCTTCTACATCACAACAGAGAAGCGAGCGATGTTATGGTATGATTTTTGTGAAGGAGATAGTTAGGAGGCTGGAGAGTGACATAGAGGCCACTTTTTAGTGCGATAAAACGTCATATACTTACCCATCAGTAAAAAATATGTGCTACATAATTTTCTTTATTTTTCAGATATAAAAATGGGCAAAGGAGGTAGGTCCGGAAGAAAAAAGCGACTGTATATGAGTGCTAAACGAAGAAAACGTCAAATTAGTATCAAACGAAAAATTCACTTTGAATCACAAGATCATGCAACATCGTCAGCACCCATAGATACATTTCTTTCATCAATAGAAAACAATATAAGCTCGTCTTCATCAACTGTATCGACGCTATATGACTTGGATGTGAACACCGAGAGTTCGTTTAAAACGGACAAAGAAAATAAAAATCTGGAAGGTCGCAGAGTAGCAGATATAAAATATTTATTTTCTAAGATCGCAGGTGTGAGGCACGAGCATACAAGCTGTACATTTGCTGACCTTGCATTTATTGAAGAACGACGCAAAGGTTTCTACAGCGAATTTGTATTTGAGTGTAAGATGTGCAAAAAGAAGGAAACGATATATTCCGAAGAACCCAACAATAAAATGTCTATAAATACTGCTGTAGTAGAAGGAGTTATTTGTACAGGAAATGGATATTCTCAGCTTAACGAAATTTGTGCTGCGATGAATATGCCGAACATGTGTCCAACAACTTATATGAAAATAGAGCAATCCTTGGCACCAATCATCGAAGAATGCGCCTTAGAAGAAATGATTGCTGTGGGCCAAGAAGAGAAAAGACTGGCTGTTATGAATGGTGACGTCGATGAAGATGGCTGGCCCTTGGTTACAGTGGTTGCCGATGGTTCCTGGGCGAAACGATCGTATAAAAGTGGCTTTAGCTCGGTATCCGGAGCCGCTTGTATTGTTGGGCTACGCACAAAAAAAGTATTATTTTTGGGCGTTAGAAATTCGTATTGTTGTACATGTGCTAGAAGTGCGAAATTGATGATCGAGATCGAGGTGCCCAAGCACATTTGCTTCAAAAACTGGGAAGATAGCGCCAACGCCATGGAAGCCGATATAATTGCAGAAGGCTTCGCAAGAAGCGTGGATATGCATGGAGTAAAATTTTACAGATTGGTGGGAGATGGTGACTCTAGTATAATGAAAAAACTCATGCTAAAAAAGCCTTATGGACATAATTTTCAAATAAAGAAAATCGAGTGTGAAAATCATTTAATCCGCAATTTTTGCAATAAAATGAAAGCTTTGGCGAAAAAAACGAATAATAGCAAAGGTTATGTTCCCGTGGATTTAAGGAAAAAGGTGGAAACCAACGTTCTACGTTTAAGAAAGGCGGTGGTTGGCGCTGTGAACCACAGAAAGGAAGAACAAAATACATCGCCAAGTGACAAAGTAAAAAACTTGAAAAGGGATATCATGAACGCCGCCAACCACGTTTTCGGTGACCATGCACATTGTGCGTCATATTTTTGCAAACTCGAAAAACACATGAACGACGAAAATGAAGTTCCTGCTTTTCAAGCTTGTGGACTGTGGACCGACATACAACAATACTTGTTATCATTATCAGCCAACTCAGAGAGCCTTATAATAGACATTACCAACAACACCGTGGAACAATTCAACAGCGTATAATCGCCAAATTTATAGGCGGGAAAAGAGTAAATTTTACGGGGAGAGGATCTTACCAGACTAGATGTTTTGGAGCAGTGACATCGTGGAATACAAACACTGCTATTCATACGAAAATTCAGAAAAAAATACAGGGTCATAGTCCTGGAAATTACACGAAAAAATTTATTGAACGAAAACAGCGTTCAAATCAAGTGAAGGAGGCTTGTCGCAAGAGAAAATTGGAATATCATACGGATGAAAAGGCATGTAAAAAAAGGAAAACCACGGGTCCTGATGAAAATTATGGTCGCCAAGAGCTCGAAGAAGATATGTCACCTGAAACATATCAATTGAAGGAAAGAAAATTTCTTCAAGAATTACAATTAACAAAGGACGTTGTTCAATCAAAAAGGATAGGGCAAAGTGACAATAATATGTGGATAATCGAAAGAAGAAAAAGACTGACAGCATCAAACTTTGGACGGATATATAAGATGCGACCAAAAACATCTGTTCGCAGTACATTAGAAGCATTGCTGTATAGTGAGTTTAAGGGAACTATTGCCACTAATTACGGAAAAAACAAAGAATCGGAAGCAATCAAAGAATTCTGTGAGGAAACTGGAATGAAAGTAGTGGAATGTGGATTGTTTGTTGATAGGAACAAGCCGTTTCTGGCGGCAAGCCCAGATGGTTTGATTGGCGAGGATACCTTAATCGAAGTTAAATGTCCATACAAAATCGAAGCTTTGACACCGGAAGAAGGAATTCAAAAAAATAAAGTAGATTTTTGCACATACGAGAATAAAACATTGCACCTAAAACGTAACCACAATTACTATTATCAAGTGCAAGGGCAGCTTCATATAACAATTCTGTTTGAATTCTGTTTTTTCATTTTGTGGAGTCCTAAGGGCTTGCTGTATGAAAAAATAAAAAAAGACGATCCTCTCTGGCAAAAAATGGAGCCGATATTAGAACAGTTCTACCACCAATGCCTGTTACCAGAAATAATTGACGGCCGGATACCTAGAAATAGACCAGTGAGGGAAAGAGCTACGCAATAAACTATGCACACAATATACGTGACGTTGTTAATCATAGGTACCTGTTGTGAAAAGTATTTATTATTTACTTACATAATAAAGAGATGATTACTATTAATATTTTTTATTTATTTTTTAAATATTTTATGTGTGACATATACCTCAATCTCAACTAAATACCTCATCTCATAACCGTTTCGAGTCGGGAACACTTCATGTGTATAAAACAAACTAGCTTGTTTTCTGATTTTTTAAAGCCAAGTAAGGAGAATAGCTTGTACCAAAATGCCCTCTTGTGATGGGCAACTACATTGTTTTTGTTTATGATTTATCGATAACTTTTCCCAACACTAGGATGTCGATATTAAATTGTCGAATATTGCCCATAACTTTTTGGTCTGTGTACATATTTAACAGTTTGGCTCCGCCCCAAAAATCGGTGCGATAAGGACAACTGCAGCTCAGAGTAAAAATCCGAGACAGAAATCATCAAAATCGAGGTTTCGTTCTCGACTGTTTCCTCCTCCAAAACTTAACCAATCTTAACGAAATTTTGGAAATTGAATGGGAAGGAGACATTCTGTGTCGGACCGTTTTGATTTTTGTGCTTATTATTATACGATTTGTATACTAGGCGTCTGTTTGCGGTCAATTTATTTTGGCGTTTTAAGCGATGTTTGAAGTAGCCTAACTTCTATATAATCAAAAATATCCAATAAATAAAAACGTACCGACATAGATAATGATGATATTAATTTTGTATAAAAAAATTATTGATCTAGGTTCAAAAACCAGGGAGGAAACAGTCGAGAACGTTTGTATGGAAAAATGACCCATAGCATTCCCTCTTAATTTGAAGAAATTTGTGTTATACTTATTCGAAAAACATAAAATGGCAGGCTCGTGAGTATTTTTTTTACACTAGACCATTTGGAATATTCTACCAAAATAATGCCTACACTCAGAAGTTGCTCGTGTAGGCTTCGATTTACATGCTTATATCTGAAGTGTTTTATACTGTATGTAATCAAATTCATGCCTGAACAATAAATATGGGTCAACAACTAGGTGTGACCGTAGCTTTTTTTATTGTAAGTGCAGCAGGTTTTATCTGAGAGTAAAATGAAAAAAGTATGTCTACTTTCATACAAAATAACCTCTTCCAAACGAGTGCAATTATCGCAGCAACTATATGTTTTGAACCAAACAAATAAGGTTTCTTAAAATTCACATTAAGTATACTTTTAGTTAAAACTATAATATAACCATCAGTTAAACAAAAATCACATCAAAACATGATTTGAAAACGGTATAAATCAAGGTCATGATTAGTATAGAGTGCGGATCGTAGTGACGTCACGAGGTATTATGTGGGCATCCCTCGGAGGGAAATTCCCGGTCGGTTAGGTCCCCCTCTGAGGGGTTTGTTGTGATCGTTACCAACTTCAATCGATTTATTTACTTTTGGGCCATTGATAATCCATTTAAGTTCATTTTAAACAAATGTATGATAACTAACGGTAATTTTAATAGCTAATAGTAATATTAAATTATTAGAAAAGCGCTAAAAAACGTGTTGCCAAATTTTGACCATGAGCCATGTTAGTCACGGTTTTATTACTGTTAACCCGTTGAAATAACACTTGTTTCTATGTAATTCTAAAGATTACTTACGTCTACAAAAACTGTCCTTCTGGCACTACAATTCAGCACTAAACCCACTAATTTTCACTCGCGAACACCGACCGTGTCAATCGTGCCACTGACTATTTTAGACTAACGACTAAATTGATTTTTTCCTCCATTGGCCATTGAATGGAATGGTTAAATGGAATAAAGCGAGATCGATATACGAATGCCGGTTTTATTTCTAAGAAAGTAAGCAAAGCCATTGCGCCCCTCCGAGGGCCGCTCCACCGACCTGCAGGAAAAAATATGAAGCCCACAGAGGGATGAACACAGCTGAAGGGATAAATAAACGTCCAATTCTAATATTTTTTTGGATGAGGAAGTTTTCGTAAACAATAAACCTGCGCTACTGTGTACATACATTTTTATTTTGATGAAAGTAATTAGTAGATAAATCGAATATATAATTTTTACTTAGTAAATTAAATTGAGCGAAAATACTATTGCAACATATAAAAGGCATAACTAACCAAATGAGCCTTTTGATTTTAACATATTCAACCCATTGGATATCCTATTAGCAAAATAAGGCATATTTCATTACTTATGCCTTTATATTCTACAATTTAAGTAAATAATTTCACTATTCTAAAGATTTGATAGGCATCTATTAAAATCTAAAACAACTTGGGCTTACGAAGTAAATATTATGCGAATGTCAGGTGACATTTTTTGTTGCGAGTCGGGAGGTAGGTAGTAGGTTTTTGGTTACGCAATACGTTGTGATATTTTATAGACACTCAAGAACTGTTAACAACGCACCGACTGATGTAAGTAATTTGAAACAACCCTCAATCGCAAAAAAAGCAAGCGTGTTTCTTTAAAAAAGAACACTGAAGTATTTTGAAAACTCTCGTCAGCCAAAATATAGATACGCTACAAAACAATTGATGACATTCAACGTATATCCATACAGCGTAAAAAAAACACAACAAATAAGGTAGGGTTATATTCACTTACTAACAAAATTGATATTTTTTTATCCTGTAATTCTATTTTATTGGATTATTTATTGTGCGTTGTTGATTTTGTTATTTAATATGAGTTCCGACGAAAACACTGACGAAGCAAGAGACGAAAGAAGAAATATTGTGGTAGTTATATTTTTCTCTAGTTACGGTACCTTTCGTTTCTCTAGAAATTAAAGTCTGATTTCTTGGAGTTTTTATTTAATTATTTCATTGCATGTTTGAGAAAAGATCTATACAATCCTAGGCGTGAAAAGGGGTTGCCAGCCTCATAACTATTTGGCCTCGGTATGCGGTATGCTACGTCTATATGTACTCGGCCGGCAAGCCCTTACTTCCCGGCCTCTGTAGTAATACATGTACTATTGTTGTTATTATAATTGCTGTAATATCCGTTTTACTTTCTTGAATGTTGGACATTTATGTAAATTCATGGAGATGTATGTATTTTTATTTTTTCTAGGTCTGACATTCTATTATATTTGACATCATTACGTACAATATCGTTTTAAATTGGTAACTGTTTCGGGTAACCCTACCGTAGGATACTTCCGGAACCCGGATGAGCGTAGAAATAGCACAACTGACGCGTTTAGTTTTTTCCGTAATCAGTTCACCTTTCAGTGCATTAAAGAACAAATACATGTTCCAGTAGTTGTGCCTTTATTTTAAAAGCGAAAAGCGACTCAAAATTGTTAAATACTAAACTGAAATGGCACATGTCGCCTCGTTTATCCCTTCCATTGGCAGCCGCCATATTGCTAATAATCCCTTAGGTGGCAGTCGCCGGGGAGCCGGCGATGTCAAAAAACCGTCTAGTGGCAAGCGCCGGCGAGCCGGCGATAGCATAGTTTCGTATTTATTCCGCAAAATGAGCTGCTAAATTTACACCTGTCTTGTTCTTTCTTGCAAGACGCGTTCGTGAATAGATAAGGATGGCGTATAATAACGGTCGCGACAACGCTTTCATAGACATTTCATTAGAAATTCCTCAGAGAAATTTTTGACCGCGCGTGTGTAAGTTTTTGAAAACCTCGTAGTGTAAAAATATTCTAAGGCGAGAGACAATAAAACTATATTAACGTGTAAATAAATATATATACTTGTAGATAAACTTGTAGTTTCTACAAGTAACTGTTTTATTCCATAGTTATAGTTAATTTATACAAGAAATTGGAAAAATTTGGATATCCAAAAATTGATCAAAGCTAGCCAAATTCACATACATGGAACGGCTCCGTTATTATATAAAGGTTATAGGCTATTTTATGCTGAATCCAAGGATATAAGCTTATAATAAACCACTCATAATGTTTTTTGAATAATGGTAATTTTTCTAACGTGCACCGATTTCGCGATGACCACCCATATGGCCCCTGCCACTTGACGGTAGTTCGCCAAAAATGGCCGCGCCACTAGACAGATAATGACAACCGCCGGCTAGCCGGCGACTGCCACTTGAAGGGATATGCCTTTTTATTTAAAATCACTCAAAAAAGTGCCTTTTCAACTAAGTGCTACTTGAAGAAATAATTAAGTCATAAGTCACAATTGTAAATATGTGATTAATTTTAATCGTACAACAAAATGCCTTTTATTTTTAGTAAATATGGATATTTAGAGTAGTTGTGCCTATTATGCTTATGGTAATACCTAAGAACTCCATAGGAAAAATAAATAAAAAAATAGACAGATGCGCCTTTTTTTCCGCTTTCCGAATATGTATCTAACTCAATTTCACAAAAAATGTTAGATGTGCCCTTTTTCGTTATGACGGCAGTATAACTAGTCAAAGTTTCTTAATTTTGTCACTCGCATATTCACTGAACGATCAAAAAAACACTAATTTAGAACATAATTAGTGTTTAGTGTTAAAATCAAGATGAAAATAAAATATTTTGCAAATTTCGGTCAAGATGTCTAGATACGCATAAATAACTTTGTAATCCCATATAAATATATAGGATTACAAAGTTACATTTGCAGCGAATGGGAGAAAGAAATCAAAAGCAAGAATGAGACTGCATTCGTAATTTGTATGTATTGATGACACAATAACCTACAAAATGAAGTAAGATCCCATAAAAAAAACATTCCATGTAAAAAAAGGCGAAGTCTCGAAACTCTTCCACCATAAAAAGTTGTGAGATATTTCGTAGTACCAAGTCTCAGGCATTCTTATTATTCTTTATTTGCTAGCTAAATATAATTTTGCGACTTGGATATGGGATAAAACTTACTAGCTTCTGCCCGCGACTTCGTCCGCGTGGAACTCGTTTATATCCTATGTCTCTCCCCCAGACTCAAATCTCTCTACCAAATTTTATCTAAATCAACTCAGCTATTAAAGCGTGAAGGTGTAACAGAAAGACAGGCAGACAGACCCACTTTCATATTTATAACATTAGCATGGATTCGTACTTACTTTTTTAAAATATGAATTTGAGGAGGCGAACTTTACGTACTTTGTTATAATTTGTTACATTTATTCCTATGCTATTTTTATTCACAAATAATATGTTATGATTGCAATGCTACGAACACTCATTTAGTACTTGTATGTACATTCTTAGAACAACGGGATAGTTCCTAGCTTCACACCACAACTCAAGGACGGGTAGTACTACCCGCGTGTAAACAGGACGCGGGTACCCGTGTACACGTGTACACGTGTACACGGGTACCCGTGCGCTAATTACACGGATCCGTTCGGACCGGTCGCTTAGACCCGCGTGCGGGTTACACGAACACGGGTACACGACACGTGTACACGAAACCCGGACACGACCGCGAGCCCTACTTTTAAGGCCTCGTATTTACCCGTGTCGGGAGGCGTCAGTAAGATGTCACTAGCTGCCTGGATTGTAGCTCTCCCCAGCTTGGTAACCACTATGTTAAATCTTTGCACGTCTCCCAGATGTTGTGGTGCTAGGATGGCTTCCAACTGTGCATACCACAGCTTGGGCTGATCAGCCCAGAAATCCGGAATTCTAGTTGACAGTGACACCGCTGCCAATTCCCCTACACCGCTTACGGAATCACTCTTCGAAGGTTGCGCTGGAGGCTGTCCCGGGGGCTGTGCCGGGGGCTGTGCCGGGGGCTGTGCCCCCGGAGGCGCTTGTCCATACATTTCTCAGCGTTAGTATGACGCTGTATGCCTATGATGCTCTTCCTGCGTGGCACCCCACAGGAAGGAGTAGTCCCTTTTCACCGAAAAAAAAAGGGTTAACTTGGCAAAATGTTCACAGGGGTCACCAGATATAGGAGTCTATTTATGGATGTCAAGGGAAACACCGAAAGGTCACTATATATTATTTATTTACCATGGCGTCTACATTCGCCTATGGGTAAGGGACTACTGGCGAGCCCGCCTGCCTAACTAACATATGTAGGTAACCTATATGTTAGCTATGCATAAATGTGTCGCTACATAGGTATTGCTAATGCCATATCAGAGACATGTATTTTGATCTCGAATAACCATATCGCGGACTTTTGGTCTCTTGATTTTACCGGAAACTGTTCTAGGGAAGTGGTCCACGAAGATGACGCCGCCATGCAGATGTTTGCTAACGGTAAGTTTACCTGGAAAAAGCATTTGTCAAAAAATTAATGTTTGGTACAAGTTTTTGTATACTGTCATCAACTACTCATTGGGACGATTCTAACGAGCCCAAATTCAACGGGGTTACGTCTGTTAAGTAGTGAATTTCCATGGCCTTCTGTCTCCATCATATCAAAACCTTTACCCAAGCCTACCTTTAGCTTAATCGGAAACCGGGAAGTGGGTCAAATTTAACTTGCAAGATTTCAGTACAGACACCGGGACAGGTGAAATTAAATCAAAGCTTGTATAAAAAACTTGCAAATAGGCACATTATTGGCCAACACGTATCTGACAGGATAAAACAGAAATAGACTCCACATGAAACCAATATCGTTGAAGTCACGACAGATACGTTTGAATCCAGCTTTATTGACACAGTATCATCTGATGAACGCTGAATCATATGGAAGGGATGTCACATCTGTAAAAAGTAGACATATTCGCACTAACTGGCAACGAGATCCATTATGTCCTGCTCGCCGACGGCGGCGCCGGCGCACCGTTGGACGACGGCGACTGCGCGCGAGCCATCGTCAGCGTGTGGAACGCCGACGACGCACGCCTCCGCCACGCTGGGATGTGTTTGGATCGCCACCTCCACCTCCATTGGCATCACCTAAATACATCAATATAATCAGAGTCCTGCTGGTTGCGTCTCTGCATGATGATGGTTACTTGTAGCGTCGCATAGATGGGTTTCAAGGGTGCACGGGAGGCGACTTGAGGCTAACTCCAGTGACGCAAACTCGTATGGTAGGTTAGGTTAGGTAGGTGGCGCGTGGCGTATGGGGCAACAACTGAGGAGTTGTCTTATAAATCGTTCAGAGGTCCTGTTTCATCAGCTATTCCTGTTTATTGTTAATTAGGTAAACAAGCAACTGTTAAAAGAATTAGTAGTGGAAGATTAGCAAAAATAAATTAATTCCCTGGCAGGTCTCGAACCTGCCTCCTGCCTTTCGCGAGCAGGGACACTTTACCCAGCCACATGTCAGTAGACCACTGTTTAGTAAATATACCAAGCCGACAATTTTTGTCATGAGTTCACTTCAAAATCAAAAGATTTTCGTATTTAGGGTTCCGTAGCCAAATGGCAAAAATCGGAAACCTTATAGATTCGTCATGTCTGTCTGTCTGTCTGTCTGTCTGTCTGTCTGTCCGTCAGTATGTCACAGGCATTTTACTCGAAAACGATAAGGTGTATTAGAATAAAAAAATGAGGATAGGGTGTATTTTGTTAACCGCTACATAGTTTTGCAATGAAATTACTAAAAAAGATTTTTTAGGGGTGCACTCCATACATAAAACCGAAAGTCAAAAATTATTTTTTCATTGCAAGCCCACGTTTGGTACATCAATCGACAGGCCTTTCAAAATAAATATAAGGTTTCTAAGCAATTTTTTGGATTAAGTGAATAGAGTCGGAGATAATCGCCCCGAAAGTCACTAAAATTGTGTCCCCCCCCTCCTCTAATTTTTGGACCGTGTACTTTAAAATTATGAAAAAAATCATGCTCATAGGGCTTATAAAATTCTTTCAGCGATATTTGTTTTGAACAAGATCGGTTCAAAGGTTTTCGAGATATTTATAAAAAACTGCCTTCCTTAAAGAAAAGGACGTAAGTGCCATAAGTTTTCAGTAACGATATGACCTTTTTCATGTCAGACCCACCATACCCCTAGCAATACCCCTGGGGCTACCCCCACCCTACGGTGGGACTGAACCATACCACCGTAGTGCTGTGCACTATATTATGCTTTATAATATTTATCCCAAATGTCCTGTTACCGTTATCGTATCACGCAGTGTAGTTGAAAAAGTTAGACTACCGGTATCTGTAGTAACCATTGATTTAGTATATAGAACTAGATGCACAATGTCAAGCAAATATGCCAAAGAATGTAATACTCACTCTAAAATATGCCAAGAAATGTGCCCCAGAGCCCCAGAATGACAACTCTACTACATTTCAGTAGTTGCTAAAATAGCGTTAACTTATAACCTGCATCAAGATATATGTTTCATAAAAAAAGAACTCAGTGTTTTAGACCTTAAGCACCATATTAGCAAACCAACATCAAAAGATTAAATACTTTTTATTTTATTGAGACATACAATGTGAATTGACTGCTCACGTCAAAACTTTAGTTAGCGTTTAGCGAATGAATGGAGTCGCGTTATAAATTTTATTTATTTCAACAGAAAGCACAAATAAATCTGGTTTCTTTATTTAACAAGTGGGGAATAAACAGTTTTAAATATTTGTACAAATATTATATACAAAACAATTGATGAGATTTCCGTAAGTACACATAGTACAGCTGACAGAGTCCATAAAAAGAAGTCATTTTAGTTTCCTTGAAATAGATTCAGTTTGATAAATAATTGTATTTTCGACCTGCCATTTAAAACATGTTCAAAACTATTAAATTACAATGAGTTTACACAAATTTCGTTATGTTATGAAAATAAATTATTTAAAGAAATAAATCCCATCTTTTTTCAAGGTTTTTTGTTGGTATTTACGCAGTTTGTTATTGACTGAACATTTCGACATAACTGACAACCAACAAGTCTCACGGTTGAACCCAGACTAAACCACAAAATAGATAATAGTACATGTACAGAAAGGACACTCCTTTGATCTTTACGAAAGGCGCTTTTTTCTCAGCCAAAACATTAAGATTTATGGCTCTCTGACGTCCCCAACATTGGGGCACCGGCATGTACTTGTAGCGATGAACGTAAATCGCGGAGTGTCCCGCGCCTGACTAAAAGAACCTGCCGATGCGATTGGCGGGTGTTGTGACCTAACTTTATTCGAAAAAAATATCCGTAGTCGTCTGGCGCTTCGCCGGCTGCTGCCGCGGCACGCTTGCTTCGCTCGCTCGGCTCGCGCGCTGTAGGGTCGTAGTACACCTAAGAAATGGCCGTTATGGCTTTCGTTTTTTTCAGTTTAATGAAATTACAATTTTGTACCTATTTCTTTTTCCATCAAATCCCAGCACTACTACTAACGGTGGTATGGTTCAGTCCACCCTACCCCCAGGGGTATGGCTAGGGGGTATGGTGGATCTGACATGACCTTTTTAATAGGGACGGAACCCTGGTTGTGCGTTGTCCGACACGCACTTGGCCGCTTTTTTTCAGTTTAATGAAATTACAATTTTGTACCTATTTCTTTTTCTATTTTTCCATCAAATCCCAGCACTACTAACGGTGGTATGGTTCAGTCCACCCTACCCCCAGGGGTATGGCTAGGGGGTATGGTGGATCTGACATGACCTTTTTAATAGGGACGGAACCCTGGTTGTGCGTTGTCCGACACGCACTTGGCCGCTTTTTTGAAATATAGTGGGAATACACCATACTTTTTTTACACACCACGTCAGTGACAAATAACCTATAGAATTCCTGCAACTTCAAGGGAAATATCATGAGCATTGCCGACCCTTTAAAACTCCTTTCTCGAAGAACCCTGTACTGTGAACTTTTGATAAATCATGGTAACTTACATAATAACCGCTAACTTTAAAGGCATTTGACATGCGGTCGACGAAGAAGTAGAAACCGTTTTCATCTTTGTACAGTAGGTCTCCAGTCTTGTACCAGCCATCGGGAGTGATCGCTTGGGCGGTCGCTTCTGGATTGTTGTAGTATTCCTGTTAACATTGTGAAAAACGAACACAAATTAGCTGTATTTCTCGTAGACACATACTTAACGGTTTAGCTACAGTTGACGTCAAAAACATGTTAATACTTTTGCACTTTATTGCTGTAAAATAAGGCGACTAATGCATGTGTGCGTACTTGAGAGAATGCCAGTAGACAGGGCGATGAAGAGAGCCTACGGAGGACGGCCGAGTGATTGAAATCCAGTTGGTCAGCCTAAATATCGTTGGAAGGACGAGGTAGAGACCTTCGTAACCTGCACGCAGAAAACTGGGAAGAGATAACACGAAATAGGGCGCGCTGAAGCCAGTTCGTATTAGAGACCTAGATCAACTTCGGGTCGCTGAGCCAGCGGAGTAGTAGTAGTAGTAATGTATACATATCTTTGACATCGACTGTACATATAAATTATGTTCTACCTAGCTAGCAGGACTGCGTTTATTAAGTTAAAGCATTCTTCTTATTCCTTATTTCTTACTTCATCATCATCATCATATCAGCCGAAAGACGTCCACTGCTGGACATAGGCCTCCCCCAATGAGTGCCCAAGTGACCGGTCCTGCGCCACCCGCATCCAGCGGACTCCCGCAACCTTCAACAGGTCATCAGTACACCTTGTGGTGGGGCCTAACCACGCCGCGCCTTCCGGTTTATTAAATAAGGAACGAATGTTTAATGTGCGGCGTAAACGGTGTATTCCGATACACTATTATTAGGTTTTATTTGGTGCATGGCTGATTTTTATCTAAAAAACAATTTAAAAAAAACTGTATAAACGGGATCCCCTCCGTTAGCCCTAATAATTTCATACCTAATTTTACTAGCCCTAATTTCATTAACCCTAAAATCACAAACCCGAACTTTCATTGTTCCTAATTATTCATTAGCCCTAATTTCAGTATCCCGAATTTTCATAATATCTAATTTCTCATGACCGAATTTTCACTAAGACTAATTTTATTTGACCGATTTCTTCCTAGGCCTTATATTGCAATGCCTAATAATGACTACACCTTATTATCAATGTCTCTAAAATCACTAACCCGAATCTTCATTTTGCCTAAGTATTTTAGCCCTAATGTCATTATCCCGAATTGTCAGTAGTACTAATTTTATTTTACTGTTTTTTTTTCTTATAATGTCGGTTCTGGCGCTTCGCCGGCCGCTGCCGCGGCACGCTCGCTTCGCTCGCTCGCTGTAGGGTCGCAGTTCTACCTAACACTCCTCCTCGCTTCGCTCGTCGTCGTACCTACACTGACCTGCCTTAGGGTAGAATAGGAGGGTAATCCGATGTCTATCTAGCTCACTCTTATTAGACAGAGAAGTATCATGCGAGAGAAAATGAGAGAGCTCTTGCGCCGTCTTGTGATAGCCGTACAGCAAGTCGACGCCACCCGGTCGGGCACAAGTGAACCCTAACCTAATCGACCTAAGATAGAGTTCGCTTATGACATGCCATTTTCGTCTGCCCTGATAATGCAAGATCCAATAATCCACGTCCACGAAAACTGGACACGGATTATCGGGCCGTACATTATTTGGCCGTGCATTATTGGCTCCCATTTTGACGAGATTAGGACGTCTATCATGGGACGGCCGCGACATACTCCGCGGTAAAAAGTAGCCTGTTCATCAGGGATGCATTAATTAGTACTAGTCAAACATTAGAGCAAAAGTTAATAGGTCAAGTGATAGTTAGGTGTGACAAAATTAGGTGTAGTGAACATTAAACATAGTGATCATTAGGCACATTAATCATTAGGCTTAGTATTCATTAGGAAAAATGATTATTAGTTTCCAATATATTAGCACACTTGATGTATTAGGAATGATTAGGAGGTTTGAAATTAGGCACAGCAAATAATTATGCCATATAAAATTAGTTATCCGAATATTAGGGCTAATGAAAATTATATCGGACGTTGTTAGGTGTAATGAAATTAGCACTAACGATATTAGTTTAAGTGGGGGTGACCCGTATAAACGCTTGTCTCTCATTAAGGACAAGGTACTCGCAAGAGTTATCCATTTGTAACGATCTTGCACCGCTTGTGCCTGCTTTTTACAACCGAGACCAACTAGTCTGGCTCAACTGAGCCAGTCTCTTTCTCTACTGATCGTCTCCGTGTATTCCGAGAACATCCCAGCCCGTTTTCAGCCAGTAGATTGCCAGTGGGACCTTGTTTGGACAAGTGGCTATCCGATCGTCAAAGCGCGTGTCCAATTCGAATTAGAAAACATACTTACAGCAAACCTAGGGCCTTTGGACCAGAGCTCTCCTGTTTTATTTGGTTCCGTGATGACTTCGCCAGTTTTAGTGTCAACCAACTGCAGATTTGTAACAATACATGGGTTTAAACTAGAGTTTTACCAATGTAGTAAAGAAGGCTGAATTTATCTTACTAACTATACTCACACACACATACAATCACGCTTGTATTACTAAAAGGGTAGGCAGAGCAACTGGACTTAAATGTTCTGTGCCGCTTCAGCAAATATATGTTTTGATTTATAAAATGTGATATTGTTGTAATAAATTGCCAGCCTATCGGTGTATCCATCTCAACATAATTTAAACTGAAAATTAAATCAAATTTTTATCGTTATAAATCCAATTTTTATAGGGTCTCATAAATCCAAATCCAAATGTTTCTTTTGTGGAAAAGTGAAAGAACAGGGTGAACATCAGTAAACTTAAGTACTTATTTAAATTACTCTTTCACCAGTTCACTTTAATAATCATTAATATATAATTACCTGCACTGGTACTTGGGGTAATTCTTTTCCTACATTACCCTTTGGACCATTTGGGGAGGGGAGGAATATAGGCCCCACACATTCTGTTTGTGCAAATAGATTCCTTACTTCAGCTTCGGGCCGCATTCTGGACTAGAAAACAAAAGAATAAATAATAATAAATATAAATATAAGTGGACAATCTTACACAAATCGAGCTAGTCCCATAGCAAGCTCAATAAGGCTTGTGTTATGGGTACTAGACGACGATATATATAATAGATAGAAATACTTAAATACGTAGAAAACATCCATAACTCAGAAACAAATATTCATGCTCATCACACAAATATTTGCCCCATACCGGGATTCGAACCCAGGACCTTCAGCTTCGTAGGCAGCGTCACTACTCACTAGGCTAACCGGTCGTCTGCACTACTAGGTCACTAGATTAACCTCAAAACGATAAAGTATCGGACATGTAGCTTTCATCATTCGTCTTGGCAGATGATTTCATCAGCTTGAGAACTTATAACTTATGACAGACAAGTTGCCTTCATTCTGTCACTTGATGACTTCTAATCCCAGCAAAGTGTAGTTTTCCCATTGGATTTGGATGAGTTCTCAACTCGGACGGTAGCTGCATCCGCAGAAACTCGGGCCCGCGCTTATACTTGGAATAATGGGCATGATGACAGTAATTGAAAATCACTAAAATATAGCATTTTCTTAGTGAAATTTTAATCATAGAATTCGAAAAATACTCATGTTTTTTACTAAGTAAGAGATTATTATTTATTTTGATAAATTAAACTGAAAAATACGGACACCCGCCATGATATGTTAAACACCAATCAGAGCGCATGACGTCACGTTTGTATAAACAAATACCCAAAACGGCCACTACCACAGATTACAGAGAAAACTTACGTACTGAACGAATAGTAAGACAGGGATAGAACTATGTCATCTGTCAGATCTTCATACGTCATTGTCCCGCTTTCTCACTCGCACGCCCGCGCAAGACATGTAAACTTTTGAATTTATGTTCATTCAATGAGCAATTGAGCGATCTAGGTAGCAAACGTCAAAGGTCTGTGTTCTGTTTATACAAACGTGACGTCACTCCGGATGCCATGACACTGACAAGCGTTTTAGCGCCAATTTGAAAATTAAAAACCAAAATGCATTATTTTTCTACTTAACTGTTATATTCTCTTGAAAAATCTTATTCGTTGCTCATAATAAATGTTTCTAAACATTATAAAACAGTTTTTCAAAATGTGTCATCATGCCTAATTGGGATAAATTTTATGTCAAGCGGACTGCAGGTTTCCGTTAGGTTTCAATTAGGATACCGCTAGACTGAAGGAAAACATCGCGAGGAAACCTGCATACAACTGAAAAGTAATTTAAAGATGTATGTGACGTCTCCAATCCAATTGAGTCAGCGTGGGGATTACTGACCGTTCCTTCTTTTTCATGATAGGAGGCCCTAGCTGCGGGACGTATATAGGCTGAGGAAGATGATGACCGCTAAGGTAGTAAAAAGTATTTTTCTTAATCGATTTTTACTACAGCGGGGTCAATAACTGTTTTGTTAACCGATTTGAAACAAAAGGAGGTTTCCAATTCGGTGGTATTTTTTTTTTACTTTTTTTTCTCTGTTTGTTACCTCAGAGCTCCGTCATTGATGAGCCGATTCGAATTTTTTATTGTTTGTACGTATATGCTTTCAGGTGGGTCCCATTTTTTTTAATTCAGTTAGATGATAGAATCCATGAGGAAATGAGGGTACTCCTCAATTTTATAATGCACGCGTGTAATAATTTTGGTATTTTCTATTATAACTCGTGTATTTACATCCGAAAATCATAAAGGTGGCGAGGAATTGATGATGAAGACCACAGATGACTTCTCGAATTCCTCAATTATATACTTAAAAGTGCAAAAGTACGTCACAGGTTCTCTGTGATGATCTTGGGGAATCGACGGAAGTCCTCAAATATTATCGGCCCATATACAGCGATTCGGTTTTTGTCTATAGTAATCAACGCATTTGCTCTCGAAAATCAGTTCATGTGGTAAATTGTACAAAAAATGTGAAAATGTTCTGGTGGCTTCGCAGAGTACTAAATTGAAGTCGGTTAAACTTTGTTTTTAAAGTAAATTACTGTCACAGTGACTTGCCGTCAAGGTATTTCAAAATTCGAGGTGTCGTCTAAGACATCTGTAGCCCAGCGGTACAAACGGCGGTCGGAGAGCCGATGTGCCCGGGTTCGAGACCAGCGACAGTATGAGTACAGTATGAGTACATTTTCAAATGGCCGAGTAGCATGGAATGTTCTAGAGAAAGTAAGCGAATAAGAACATTTGATGCTTACGGAAAATGTATGGGCCTGGAATATTCGAGAAACGTCATCTGGAAAAGCCCATGCTACTCAAAACAAATGAGCAATGAAATGAACAACGAAATGAAAATCAGGTCGAGACTCTTCGGTAAGGAGTATATAAAGGGACCACGTTCGCGGTAGAAGAGACACTCTTGAAAAGGGAGTTTGGAAACTGAAGTCTTAAGTGAGTGACCTAAGTGGAGTTCTCAGAGTGGGATACTAAGGGAGAGTAGTATCGGGTGACGTCGTCGTAGTAACTGGAAGAAGAAGTACAGTGGAAACAAGTGTTGAATAGTGAAATGCTCTAATGCGTAACAGTAAGGTGTAGCTGTGGTCAGTACTAGTACTAGTAGTAGCGGACTCTCAGTCACTTGTGCGAGTTAATTGAGCCATGAAGATGGTAAACAATCGTACGGCCTGTTCGATGAGAAGCACCATGGCCGGTAGGTAATCCCCTTTAGACACGAAAACGGGCCCTCATCCTCAACACAGACCCCACACTCTTCTCGCGAGCTGTGGCGATCTTCTACTAGGAATTTCCCACCACGCACCTCAGAGCAAGTAACAAGTAGTGTTGGCAACGGTCCTGCCCCGCCCCTCTATTTAGATTTATGGTAGATTGTGCCTCAAGGGAGCAAAATTACATATTTGCACGGTGAGGGCAGTATATTGAATCTATCGTTACGTTACAGACGCTACAGACTACAGAGGGCTACAACAACTCTTTTCTAAATAGCAGGAACAGGGAAGAAAAGAAAATCTTTGAGGACAACAATTACTCTTTTTTGAATACCCCGGTATTCAGAAATCCGTGTAAAAATGTATTTTTAAGGCCACTAATAATGATTTAGCCTTACTTTGATTTGCTCAAGGATCTCCTGCTTGATGGGAGAACCGGTGACGACGATGGTGCGGAAGCAAGTCAAGTCACAGGGCTTCGGGTACCTGATGATGCCGCTGAGCAGATGTGGACTCAAGATGCTCATTACGGGCTGAAAGACAAAGCCAAAGTGAAAGTTATTTATTTGTAGAAAACAGTACGGGAAGATGACTGTCCTCGTAGCACGGTTTCCATTTTATCACTTATCGTTGTGGATAAGACATCCGTCACTCTCGTAATTCGACCATTAATTTTGTAACTTAGCAGCATATTGTGTTTTTAGGGTTCCGTACCAAAAATGGTAAAAAAGGAACCCTTATGGTGCGACTCCGTCCGTCTGTCTGTCTGTCACAAAGTGAAATATCTCACGAACTACTTAAGCTATCAATTTGAAATTTGAAATGATTATAAATGAGCGTTATCCGCGTGCATGGAAAATGAAAAATTTAAATATACATTTAAATTTACTATGAAAAATGACGAATTTGAGGAGGGGGCAAAAAAAAAAATTCAACTATTAGGTCAAGTGGGGTATCATTTGAAAGGGCTTGAAATGCACTTTTCGAAGCAGTTTTTTTTTTACATTGGTAAAATTTCGATTTATGAAGGAAAATGTAAAAAAAATACCATTCTCCCGTTCTTATCTCCGAAGTTATCAAAGCGAAAAATTTGAAATAATTACTTGTGATTAAGATAAACATAAATATAACTGGAAAAGTATTTTTTTTCTGTAGCTAGCGTATTTTTTGTTTTGTTTTGATTTTTAGGAGGGGGCAAAAAATATATATTCAAGTATTAGGTCAAGTGGGGATCATATGACGGCTTGAGTTGCACTTTGAAAAACTTTTTCTTTTTTTTTACATTCGTAAAATTTTGATCCCTGAAGGACAATGTAAAAAAAATACCCCCGTATCTCCGAAGTTATCAAAGCGAAAAATTTGAAATAATTACTTTTGATTAAGATAAACATAAATATTACTGAAAAAGTATTTTTTTTCTGTATCTAGCATATTTTTTGTTTTATTTACATAAATCGTTTCCTAGTTAAGTTAGCAATTTAATCAACTTTATAAGTATTTTTTCGTTTTGAGATTCTTATAAGACTATAATAGAAAATATACTCTATTTCAAATAAAACCAAAAATAACAGAGATCGGTTCACGTGATAAATAATAATCGCTAGAAAGTCCAACATATATACTAAGCCGATTGCCCTTGCACGTTAGTACCAAATGGGGCCGATAGATGGCGCTGACCCCATTCGCGCTTTAAGATTTTTCTAGAATTAATGGGGTTGGGATTGGGATGCGTATATTTATTTTCAATAGCAGGTCAAAAAAAGATCGCGATTCAATTGTCTTGGTGTAAAAGTTACTCGTTTTTTGAAATTGAATTCTATTGTGTTGGGTTAAAATAAGTAATTTATCAAATATTGGGACTCGCACTTGACCGGTTTTTTTTAAATACTACGAATAGACAAAGCACCTATATTTATTTACTTAAATTTTTCAATCATAATCAAAATATTTGGTCTGCAAATAGTGGGCACTTTTACAAATCAAATTGAATGCATACAATACTATACAAATATTCTTTATTGCTCACCAGATATAATAGAAAAACAAAGGTTAATTAAACATGAATAATGCAACAAGCGGTCTTATCGCTTAAAACCGATCACTTCCAGACAACCTTGGAGTGATGGAGACATTTGCAAAATAATCATAATATATGATTTGTGTAGATGAAAACAGAAAACAGAATGTAACTATACAACTTAACTATAAGAAACACTTACACACACACGTACATAAATCCTACTTCCTACTAATATCATAAATGCGAAAGTTTGGATGTATTTCCAATTAGGTAATCTAGAAAACTACTGGGCTCGCTAGATGGTGCTATCATTAATAATGTTTCTTTTTCATTGGATTTGTGACTGGTATCATAATCATATTATTGTTAATATCCGTTGTCAAAGAAATCTGAAATTGCGTTAGTTTTAATACGTTTAAAGGCACCCACCCGGTGCATTCCACTGCTGCGTAAGTCCGACTCGATCTTGGGCCAGTTTTATCCCTTATTTAATAACTAGCTTCCGCCCGGGTCCACGCTTCGTTTGCGTGGACCCATGATAAAGCTATTCTATATTTTAATCGAGGCTATAAACTATCTTCGTGTAAAATTTCACCCTAATCGGTTGAGCCGTTTAAGCGTCATCGATTTACTAACATTCAAATATCTAAACATCCAACCATCCAAACTTTCGCGTTCATTATGTTAGTAGGATTATCCTTTACTTTATATTTTATCAATACAATTTTCACTTTGTTGGTAAACCTCAGCACAATTCTATCACCGCTGAGAAAACCTTGAATAAACCTCATTCGTTAAACGTAAAATGCTTGTTTAAGTCTGTCAAGCGAGTCTTGTCCCTGGAAATTTTGCAAACCCTACTAATATTATGAATGCTAAAGTTTGGACCTCAATCACGCAAAAACGGCTAAATGGATTAGAATGAATTTAGATATACATATAGTGTATTTACGACCCGGATTAACGTACGAATACGAGTATATTATAATATTTTTTATTCCAGGAGTAATCGTCAAAGGGGGCGAACGTTTGTAAGGAGCTACGATATAAAAGATTTCCATCACGCGGACGAAGTCGCGAGCAGAAGCCTGTATATATATAAACCTGCATACACGTACGATAACTAAATGTGATACAAACAGTAGGTATCACTTCAGTGAATATCTACACACTTACATCATTCTTAAAATAACTATGTCAAAGTTTACATGTCAGAATACAATAGAAGAAAACGAACAATCCATTAAATTGCTTGTAATCGTAGGACGTAAACAATTTTACTAATGTGTAATATCCAAAATCTTTAAAGGAGTATTAGTTATGTCGCCAAATGAAGAATTGGCGTCTATGCTACCGACAAGAGCCAAACTCTTAAACTGTGATGATGATGATCTCTTACCCGATATTTGTTGATGATTTCAACAGCGTGTTCGATACACATAGGCGACGATGACTGCACCTTGACATGGTTGGCGGTGATCATGGCCAGGGAAGCTACGTACGAAGATATCCACTGCACGCTTGACAAGTTTAAAGCTGGCTTAACTTCGCTGGAAGATAGATACCTAAAATATTGCAAGGATGCTAAAAACTACTTTAGCTCGCCTAAGAGAAAAAAGGTTGGATAAATTATTGCAATGTTCTGGAGATTATTCTCTACATATAAACATACAACGCTACAATCTCACAGACTTCCTATTCATAATGTCAGTTAGATATGATAGAGTGGTTGCGTTTAACAAAAATACAATACAATTCCAAAAGGACTCAACCTTATTTTACGATGCCATTCGAAGCAGTTTTTAGAGAGTAACAAATGTTTGTGTGGGAGCAACTACAATATAAAAGAACATAAATAACCAAAAATATGACTCAAAGACGGACCTCACTGGCAACAACCGAAACGTTTCATACTATATGATATAGAAGTAAAACGTCACAGTTTGCTATTTGTATTTATAATAGTTGTATGGAAAATCGAGAGAATAGCTGTTTCGGTCGCGAAATATTGCGTTTAAACTTTCAAGGTCCTTTTATGACTTCAATGACATTTTGTAATTTATATTTTTTGGTCACTAGGTACTTAAATATCATTTAGCAAAACTTCGCTTCTTTCTAACGGTATCTATTTTAACACGAGGAAACTTCCCTATTCATATTTTTTTTCATTCTAAAATGTTCCTCCAGAAGAGGCAAGACCAATCTGAGCATGGGTGTAGTAGCTTTGCAACTTACTTGTCTTTTAGAATCACGTATAGATCAAATATCTTGAGTATGGCCGAGTGCTTGAAGGCGGCAACCTTGGGTAGCCCTGTGGTGCCACTAGTGCTGACGAGCCACGCGGAGACCTGGTCCGTGTCGAAGGTTTCAACCCTGCAAAAAAACATGGTTTTACCTATCGGGAAAGGAGTCGACTCCTCAGCCCCGTTTTGTCGGCCGTATTCTAAATGAGCCCGGAGTCCGTTTTGCCACGTATCTGGTTTGCTTCGACCAGCAATTATTGATCTATTTCGGCAGCCCTGTGTTTTAGATTTCACCGATAAGGCCCGTTGCCTGCAGAAAATTCCAGATTCTTTGGGCGGTGATATGTTGTACCTCTTCTGGGTGCATGATGTGCCGCCCTAGGTAGCTACATCTTTTGTGCACGAGCGTTCCGCAGGAGCAGAGAATGTGTATTGCTGTTTAATGTGTAGTGCGAACCACTAAGCTACCGTAGCTAAACGTACGTTTCAAATACAGAAACTAGATAATATCTTCCAGAGATATTCTGCACCACTAAAGTGTCTGTTTAGCCCAATGGCCGAGAATGCCTCAAGGTATTAAGTCCGCCAATTGTACTTTTAATTTTATATTTTTGCATCGGAACTTATGAACGAAATGATAATTGATATTTACTTACCGTTAGCTTTTCGGTGAAGAAAAAACATCGTGAGGAAACCTTACATCTGAGAAGAAATTCATTAGGTGTGACGTCTACAACCCGCACTGGGCCAGCGTGGTGGATACTGACCGTTTCTTCTCATCCGTGAGCCTGTGCCCAGCAGTGGGACGTGTATAGACTGTTTTTCTTTTTTTTAGTTGATTTGCTGTTCAATGCAATTCCGAAACGTAATGTGTCATTTTCGTGTGAATGTATAGGACACAATTACAGTGTATGAGTGCGTTTATGACCTAGGTGTTGAATTCTCTAGTGAGAGCCTTTCCAAGTCTGTGGGAGCAAGCGGGGCGTTTATAAATCAGAATGAATTGATATAGAAGTGTAAACGTTAGTTGCAAAACTTACTTGAATACATCTTCCGGCGTATTGTCATCGTACATCTTTAAGAACTTTGCTAGTGAGTGGTCACCGTCACCAAATGTCACCACCTTAGTGTCCAGTCCGAGGTCTCTCACGGCCTTGTTCATTTTGCCAAAATTATCCACTTCACAGAAAACAATTTTCGGCTGTGTGGTCTTAAAATGATATTTGATTTCCTCTGCGTAAAAGACATTTTAGATTAGAAAGTTGCCATAGCTCAATTGCTCACTTAAATTGAATCTTTATAGCTGCAAACTTTAACTCTGCCATAATTAAAACATATAATTTGGAAAATTTAATTTAAAAAAAAATGCTGTGATTTGGTGCTGCGTTAGCTATCGTTTCAGGGGGTTAAAGTTCCCCTTTTCTGTTATCTATGTTGATTTATGTAGTAGCGATTCCAACCTAGATGGAAAAATTCCTTGTTGGATTTTGACGCTTGAATTGGGATGTATACTTGTATTAGTAGGTACGCAAACAACAAAAACAAAAAACCTGCAACATGGTGGGTGAACCCATTAAACTAGGGGAAAGAATTTTGTATGAAAAAAATGAAAAAATGAAAAATAATATGAGAAAATACATTTCTCAAACGTCGATGCTAGAGAGGTCTGAAGACTGATATAGGGACTCCTTGTTATAAATAAGGATTTTAGTAATTCACCCCCAACCTTTTCATTTAGGGGATGGAAGTTTCCCACACAAAATTAATTTCATGCTAAGGATCAAAATTATCCTATATTTTAATCCAGGCTATGAACTATCTTCATGCAAAAATTCATTCACGCTTAATCTGCGTGATTGAGTAACAAACATCCAAACTTTCGCATTTTTAGGATAAAAAAAACATGTTTTAGTTTTAATTAGATTGTGTTTACTTCGTGTGTAATACCCACAGCCATGTCAATCATACCTTACCTTATCTTGTTGCGTGACGGAAAACTGTGAAATTGTATAATACACTATTGAAGTAGGTAGTTGTTCAATATCTCATAATTGTTCTTGTAAGCTATAAAATAGCTTACAATTGTGGGGACTTAACCCGTGGCACACACCACGCGCTCCGGGTGCGCGTATTTTTTCCTATTTGGAGCATGCCTGCCTTTAAGGATTTGAATTTGCAATGCAGTCAAATTAAATTGGACTGGATGGATTGTTTTCAAATGAAACCTACTGGTAAACACAACCCTTATTTAAAATTCAGCTTTTCAAGTCTTTCTCTGTGATAGGTCGCCTTGGGTGTTATGGTGGGTGCCGTTTTCGACAGTACCTATATATTAACAATTGTATTATCTTTTTGATTTAAACACTTTATTTTGAAAAAAAAAACCAAATTCACGTATTCTCTATTTATGAAACAAACTATTTTGTTACTAACTCACGCGAGTCCTCTTAGTCATATATATTTTCATGGATTTCAATATTTTACGCGTCTCTAAAAATATTATAAAAATTAAACATTTATTTATTTATTTCATCAAACCTACGCCGTACCCACATAAGCTACTCGCGTTATACGCAATATCATCCCGCTATGAACGCAATATACCTCCTCGTATCGTCTTAGACACCCCGGACCTCTTTCAAGACTTCATCAAAAAATACAACAGACCCTATCCTGAGCTGCGGACAGGTTTGACCATTTCGTAGCCTTCGTGGTGGTCGTGATCAAGATAAATGAAGAGAATGCGGCACAGCCGGCCAACGGTGCGAGTTTAGTGTAAACCAATTCGCTGATTATACCGCGGAGCAGTTGAAATAATTAAACGGGTTTATTCCACCAAAGTCACTCAAGCTTGGATAGTTAGTGAAAATAATAATTTGAGAACTGCGTTAAGGGCATGCCTTGATTCGAGTTGACCACGCCCCTTTGACGGAGACACGCTTATAACTTCCGCGCACAAGAAAAAGAGTTGCAACTCTCTTCGGGAATGGCTTGGAAATGGAAACTCACTGAAGTTTTATTAATAAATTTACTTTCGAAAGTATATACAAGATTATAACTAACATTAACTAAATTAAATTAAAACTAAGTTAAATCTAAAAATGGCCCTCGAGGCATTGTACCGAGGATGCTGGCGGCATTTTCTCGCTGAATTGCGATACTAGGTAATGATGCGTTGCGCGAGAAAGCCGCCAGCTCTTCGGTCACCAGTGACGTCAACCAGACGCTTCGCCATTTCCGCAAATAACTTTTACGTCACACCTGGCCATAATGCGAGTTTTACTGCACGCTAGGCGTACGGGAAAACTCGCATTGTGGCCAGATGAAGACGTAAAATTTTGTACGCAACACGGGCGGTAATTCGTAAAGCCCCAGAGCGCATATTTAAAAATAAAAATAAAAATTGTTTATTTGAAAGAAAACCTTAATTACACAAATTATCATTATCCTGTGGCTCCACACTAGGCTATGCCTGTCACGTGGCGGCCAGATTCGGTTTAAAAAGACTAATTACTAAAAGGTACATTTTTCTTCGGCTACATACAGGTGAGGTTCTCTTAGAAACAATGCAAACACATTTATTAGAAGAGTGAGGAAAAACTAATTAACATAGTATGCACACAGAGGATTTTGAGTGTGTGTGTTGTGAGACGTGCGAGCATGTGTGATTGCGTGCGTGTGTGTGTAAACTGTGTGTGTGATTGTGTTTTATGAGCATGTTGGGATGTAAGAAGGCTACGTGATTACTAGACGTACAAAACATTATTTTAAAACCTTCAGCAGTATCTCGGTTTGTCTGTAGCTAAGACCTTTTAACCAGTTTTGAATTTTAGTTTTTGCCTCGCGAGTGGAATTTTTAGATATATTGCAGGCCTTTTCTACAACGTTGTAAATAAAAGGATGCAGGGAATTGGGAAAGCGTCTTGCAAATACGGTTTTCGTGCGGGGGGAAGGGATTTTAAAGATTCGTTTACGGAGTAGGGCTGGATATTCTTCCGAATGAATAGTTTTTTGGTGCACCCGAATTGTAACTCGCAAAATCATTAGTTGCCTCACACTAAGGACGTCCGCAACTTTGTAAAGGGCGACAGTCGGAAACCACCGAGGCTTCCCAAGCATGACCTTGAGCACAAACCGTTAGGCCCTTTCGAGAAGCAGAAGTGCAGAGCTAGTGGAGCCACCCCAGACGCCTATGCAGTATGACAGTATCGATTCACACATCGATATGTACACAAGCTTTAGCACCTCTCTCGACGCCGAATTTCTCAGTAACTTCATGATGTACACTACCTTTCTGACTCTGGCCGACACTACCTAGATGTGTTTTTTGAAGTTGAGATTTTCATCAAGCGAAATCCCCAGGTACTTTACGGTGGTGCAATTTCTAACCACATCGCGATAAGACCCATTGCAGACAAGCTTGAGATCTGGCCACGAGCTGGGGGCAGAGGAAGCAGTCATGTGAAAACAGATGTAGCTTGTCTTGGAAATATTTAGTGAGAGCAGATTGTCAGCGAGCCATTTTGCGATCACCGACAGGCCACTCTCCGCTGCCACGAAGCATTGCTCCCAGGAAACATCATGAAATAACAAAGCAGTGTCATCTGCGTAATATATAATCTCAGCCTGTCTGATGGGCAAGGAAATCAAGTCATTGAGGTATATCAAAAACAGGGTGGGACCGAGGATGCTCCCCTGAGGTACACCGAATGAAATCGGTACTGGGTCGCTGACTGACGCGCCAAATCTTACACACTGCCTGCGGTTTGTGAGGTAACTGTTGAACCAGTTCCATGCGATACCACGAATGCCCAGTAGTTCGAGCTTCTTAAGCAATATCGGGATTGAGACCGTATCAAATGCCCTAGCCAAATCTAAGAAGATTCCCACGCACGCTTCTCCTCTGTCAAGATAGGAAGATACATGATCAACTAAAAGGGTAGCAGCTTGTTCAGTAGACCTGTTCTTTCGAAATCCAAATTGTCTTGGGGAAAGCAAGTGTTCAGATTCAAGGAAATTGATCAACTGATTATTGACTATCTTTTCAAGAATCTTAGACACGCTGCTGAGTAGAGAAATAGGGCGGTAATTCACGGGGCAGCTCTTATCGCCTCCTTTGTGAATGGGAACCACAGCAGCTACTTTCCAGCCTTCCGGGAAGCAACCCGTTGAAATGCTGAGATTAAAAATATGAACGAGTGGCTTGACGATGTAGTCTCTAAGATTTTTTAGAATGCGTGCGTTTATTTCGTCGATTCCGGAGGCGCTGTCAAGTTTTAAGGACATAATCAATTTCTCCACTTCATTTTCGTCGGTTGGCATTAAAAACATAGACATTAAGGGTGAATTCGTTAACGAAATTTTGGACGCCAGTGAGCCCTCGGTCGTATTATATTGAGAGAGGATATCATTTGCTAGGTTTTTGCCCACTGATGAGAAGAACTCGTTGGTGTGATTTAGGGAGTCCGACAAGTTGGTTTTGATGGCGGCTAGCTCGTGGGGTGTATGTCGATCCTGGCCGAGGTGAGTTATGTCCCTAATAGTTTTCCAGAGTTTTCTTGGGTTATCTATATTCTCCTCTAGTTGCTTGCGGTCATATTCGTCCTTTGTCTTTCGCAAAATACTAATATAAAAATTTCTGTACCTAGTATAAGTTAATTTAGTGAGTTCATTTTGGGGGTCTTTCCGGTGATTAAGGTGTAGTTTATCCTTGACTCTTGAACATTTGATCAAACCAGGAGTCATCCATGGCTTTAAAATTAATTTTGAACTACTTACTGATCTACGCGAAGTATGTTTTGATATTAGGTTAGTCAGTACGGAGGTAAAGGCGTTTGCGGCTTCAGTAGCAGATATTTTACTAGTAACAGCCTGCCAGTCTTCGTGTTCGAGTTCCGCTCTGATTGCCTCAAAATCCTGCTTGATCACGGTTCTGGGCGGCTTGGCAGGGTTAAATTTATTGAGGGCCGTAACACCAACCATAACAAGGGCATGGTCAGTAATATCCGAGACACAGACTACCGACGCCATATCCTTCGCAGACTTCACAAAAAAGTGATCCAGGCATGAGTTTTTCCTCGTAGTTCTATCAACTGCTGGCCTAAACCCGAGACCGGCCAACACACATAAGTACTCGGACGCACAGGGGTCTGTAAGGGGGGGGTTGATGTTGATATTTATATCTCCCGTAACTATTAAACAATTGGGGCTTAGTGTGTCATTTTTAACAAAAGATTCTAGTGAGTGTACGAATGGGATCGGATCTACAAAAGAGGGGGAACGATATAAGCCCAGCAACGAAAAACGTCCTGGCACACATATGAAAAGGCTATCTGTGTCTCGAATAATAGGTTCAGTGACTGTGGCGTTTAAGTTTTTCCTTACATAGGCAACCACTCCGCTAGCCTGGTTGTGGGATCTTAAGGTGCGGTAGGAGGAATAACCTTCAAGCCGCCCAATCACTGAGCCCTCCTTCAACCAACATTCAGTCAGAATAACGACATCAAAGTCAATCTTTAGTCGGTTAAAGGTTACAAGAAATTGGTCAAAATTATGTTGAAGGCTTCTGATGTTAAATGTAAGAGCTTTGATAGAATATTCAGATTTTATGATTCTAAAGCAGTGCTCCGCCGATTCAGCGACAATGCAGTTAACTGGGAAAGAGTTGTCGAGTTCAGTCCCCATGTCTAGTCCGGCCATGGCTGAATAAAGCGGCGTCTAAGTGCGTGACAGGGGTAGTATTGCTGCGGCGGAAGCACTTGATAACAGTAACTGTAGCCTATGATAGGTGTACGAGTGTAGGTGAGTGGGTGTGGAGGTAAGTGTGTACAATATTTGAGAATGACTAACATGCATATAAGAATTGAATATGGCAGGATTTGCAAACTTTTCGGTATAATCGATTCTAAAACATTAAAAAATTGGTGGTTTAGAGAAAAAGTGGGGCGAGCGCAAATGCTACTCTCCTGTTTAATCAGTATACCCAGCCGCCGCCGCTGCACCCAGCGGTCCCGTAGGGTCCACTGCATTTCCGTTGTCGAGGGCTGCACAGTTGCTCTCACAATCTTTGTTAGGGTCCCCAGCAACACGTTCCAAGTCCAGAGGATTTCGGATATGAATAGCAGCTGCACCATCGTACTTCCTGACATATACTGAACCTTAAGAAACTCGTCACGCGTGGCACGCCGGACAAAGCGGACGGCAATCGGCCGGGGGTGGACTCGGTGATTAACTCCTTCCATGCCCGAGGTTCACCTTCGGTTCGGGCCACGAAAACCTGCGCTCTGGGGCATTCACGAATTCACCGCCCTAGTTACGTAATGTACTATTGCGCACTACTGGGACCCCACGGACCGTGGTTCTCGAAGCCAAATCGTACAAAGTTGTACTCTCTGCCGAGGCCTCTATATTTAAAGCGTTACAGATTTTCGGCACTTTCCGCCGTTTTGTTTATGTTTCACTAAGTGAGATTTTAGATCAGATACCTAAAATAATGTAGTACCTTTTAAGTTGATTGAGTAATTTGGCGGTATATTCTATTATTATCAAATATATAATATTTTCCTGCATATTCACCCTTCGTATGACTTGGCACTGATTTGCGCCATTCAAAATTGACTCTGTGACAGTAACGAATAATGTTTCAGCAATGTCAGTGCCAAGGCATCTGAAAGGTTAAACATTTAAGTGTCCATGTCGCCCCGTCCCTACTCGTGGTGTAAAAATTATACACGGATTATAAGCGTAGCATACGCAATTATACGGCGTCCCTATATAAGCGCCTGACTAGCACGTTGCTCACAGTACCAATCTCCCGCCATGAAAGCGATATTCCTGCTCGTTTTGTTCGCGACCGCCGCACTTGCAAGAAAGCATTGGAACTACAACCCTAATGGCACAAAAATCATCGACCTCAAGGACGCCCCAGATCTCTTTGACAAGTTCATCAAGACATACAATAGACATTATGTCGACCATGAGGAATATAGATTCCGTTACGACGTTTTTAAAAAAACACTGATTGAAATCAACAGGGCAAATGCGTTTCAGCCGGCAAACGGTGCGCAGTTTGGGATAAACGAGTTCTCTGACTATACCGAGGAGGAAAGGAAGAAAATTCACGGCTTTATTCAAGTAGACGCACCCAAACAAGGATAGTGAAAAGATGCGACAGTTAAGAACCACGTTGAAGTCCCTATAAAAGAAATTCCAAATTTATTATGATAGTATCATAAAACTTAATTTTGCGTTTTATTGTTTTGGCTATGTTATTAAAATAAAATTATTTGGCGGTATATTGTTTTATTATGAATAAATCCGTTGTTAAAACTCACGAAAGCGGGTCGCACACAGAGTAAACATGTTCCCTTACATCATCATCATTGTTAAGGGAAAAGGGGGGCTTGTCAATGTTCGTGGTGAAATTGGAGCACAATACCTTGGGCTGCTGGAAGGCCTCGATCCTCGGGAATAAACTAGGTATCCCGCTGGCACACAGGGGCAGTCCAGGGGTACACTTCAGGAGTCCAGGTCCAGGTCACACTTGGAAACACTAGCTGTACAGCATTTGTTTGGACACGTGCAATAGAGTTCGTTCTCAATTATATAATGACGTATGTCGCGGGCATGTGCATCGCACCACTCGTAGGTCAGTACTAAAGTCATGTATGTGAGAGTAATGAGGCGGCCGTTTGGAAAGCGGTGGGGATGGGATAAACTGCATGAACAATCATATCAGCCGAAAGACGACCACTGCTGGATATAGCAGCTAGACATGGCAGACTTTGGTATTAATGCATTATGGGGTTTAAATACAGTGGAACCTCTATACCATGTACCTCGTTAAGACGAACTCCTCTATAACATGAAATAAAATGCCATTCCTTTCCCTCAAGCCCCAAAACCACTACATGCCGAAAATTTTAACCTCGATAAGATAAAGTAAATAACAATTCCATTCAACGTTCAAAACAATTTTTACCTCTGTAACTCGAGATAACGAATGTATTGCTTTAGCACCTCTACATGTCTTTACTCTATAACTCATAAACATACAGGTCAAACTGAGAACCACCTTTTTAACCGACTTCAAAAAAAGGAGGAGGTTCTCAATTCGGCTGTATTTAAAAAAATAAAAATAAATTATTATTTTCAATGTTTGTTACAATTTTTTTTTGTTCGTAGGTATGTATATACTTCCACGTGGGTGCCATTTTTTTCAAAATTCAGTTAGATGATGGGATCCATGAGGAATTGAGGGGACTCCTCAATTTTATTAGGCACGCGTGTAGTCATTTTGGTATTCTCTGTTATAACTCATGTATTTACATCCGGAATCATAAATTTGGTGGCGAGGAATTGATGATGAAGACCACAGATGTATGTACTTAAAAGTGCAAAAGTACGTCACAGGTTCTGATAAGATTCCGTTGAAATAGGAACTAATGAAGTGCCATTGGTGATGATGGGGAATCGATGGAAGTCCTCAAATATTATCGGACCACATACAGCGATTCGGTTTTTGTCTATAGTAATCAACGCATTTGCTATCGGAAATCAGATCATGTGGTAAATTGTAAAAAAAAAATAGGAAATGTTCTCGTGGCTTGGCGGAGTACAAAATTGAAGTCGGTTAAAACTTTGTTTTTAAAGTAAATTATTTATCTTTTTGAATTCGGTCAAAAAATTAAAATGGGATCGCAATGGCAGGTAATTCAACTCAAAAAGTATTGTGAGTACAATCGTGAGTAATGGAAATAAGTATAGGTAATTTTATTTCGGACGGAAAAAACATATTTTGAATGGTTTTTTTATTACTTAATTTTGAAAGTTGTGATATAAGTTGTGATATAGTGAATGATTATAATATTGTACAATTTTTTTATCGTAACATTAAAATCGGGAAAGTACAGTACACACCTATTTGCTCGTATTAATACCCTCTGCAGATAGTGCGAGACTACCGAATTATAAGGTTTGCTATTGATTTTTCATCACACTTGCTCGTCAATGGCGTTATTACTTGCGAGCGTACAGAGCAGTTATAGCCGTTTTACCTCCCACGGGGTGTTAAGTTTAGTTTTAAAATATAGAACCCACTCATACTTCACTTCGGACTGAGGATGTTTCCAATCAGCCAAGGTGTATTTCATATCTTCAAAAGTTTGCTACAACTAACTTTTAATGTGTATAAAACATATCTTTATATTAAATTTGACTGCAATTCAATGTTTAGTATTTATTACAAATGTATTTTTCATCACACTTGCTCGTATAATGTTTTTAAGTATTTTCAAATCGTGGCTGTATACCGAAGGTTCTTTGCCATACGCGCCTCACGTCAAACTCAACAAAATGGACGACTGACATGTTGCGGTTTTTATTACGATTTGTATTAATTTCATCTAAAATTTATTTGTTTCCTCGCAAATGTGATGAAAAACATTGTGTATAACACGGGGGCGTAAGAATATTGCAAACTCGAGTCATCAAAAGCCCTCCGCCTTCGGCGTCGGGCTTCTGATAGACTCTTGTTAGCAATATTCCACTTACGCCCCTCGTTAAACAATGTACTATATGCAACAGCTCAAACACACACAACACAACTCATCCCCCAAGCGTTATACCCGGTAATGCCCCTCGGGACACACACAACACAAGTACAAGAAAAATATCTGGTTTTTTGCAAAATTAAAATTATTCAAGTTTTCACTTCTGCCGGCACTCCCGGAGTGTAACCAGTTTTTTATCGAATGTATTACGTGCCTCTTGAAATTCACGGTAAGAGTTAGTAATTAAGCTCAGTTTCTTAAATAAAGGCTTGATGATTCCCTTGAGAATTTATTTTCGGCTATGAATGCCCTATTATAATTTGTACATAGTTTGCATAGTTATTAAGTACCTAGTTAAATAGGATTATATATTTGTATTTGTTTGTTTCGAATAAATAATGTTCATTTCATTTCATTTCACTTCATTCCATTTCATTTACAGTTTCCCCATAAGACTAGTCCGTACATTATTTGGGAAAATACGTAGCCATGATAAGCGGCTAAGGTACGTATAAGTCTTCTCAGAACATACACAAAACAAATACTTGCGTGTGCTAGCACACACACACAACATCTAAACCTCTCGGCAAGATGACAATTTTTGCAATGTTAAAATGACAAACTGATAGCTAATGGCCGTTTACACTGTGCCTACGAGGCGCCCACACACCGCCTGACATATCGCGACCTAATTGGCACGATAAGTTGCGAGCGGCCTTAACAAATTATCTTTTCAAGTAAGTTTTTAACCACAGGCGTTGCAATCAACCTCACCTGTAGCCTGCGTAGCCTGTCAAGGAACACGCGTTGAACATACGGTGAATTACCAATAACAAATTAAACATTAAAGAGTTGCTCTATCGCGGTGTTCAAATTATACACGCATTATAATTATAAGCGTAGCATAATTAAAGAGCCGTGTCCATATAAACGAATTCCTAGCGCGTTGCTCACAGTGTCAATAATAATAAAATTAACAAAATATCACGACTTGGCCATTGAGCTTAGGCGCCAATGGCAAGGCTATAATTTATTTATTTCGTTTTTTTAAATGGCTATAATTACAATGGTTATTTCCACAACAGGAGTAGTGCCCAAAGCCCTATGTAATAGCTTGAAGACTCTCCAGATGCCAACTCAAATTATAGGTACCCTTCAAAAAGCCACTTTGAATTACGTGCCCGCATTACCAGAATGTTTTTGACATCATCTGAAAGTAGTGTTTAAGTAGGTAAATTCACTTATTTATGATATGCTTGGCTATGGCCCGCATTTCAAAGAAACTACCCTGTAAAAAGCGGCCAAGTGCGTGTCGGGCCACAAGCAGTGTAGGGTTCCGTAGTTACCTGTCTGTCTTAGTTACATCGACGTGCGGTGCGGTTGCGTCAACCGAATTTGTACGAAAATTGGCCTTTCCAAGAACACAAGTTAGTCGACTATTAGTCGGTAACTACTTATGCCTACTTATCCGTGATAGTTTTCCTTTTAAATTCATTATATGTACTACTACCATGAATTTTTTCGCATCCCCAGTAGTAGCCCTTTAGCCGGCAGGGGGGGGACACATGACTCGAACAAAAATTAGGGCTTTAAATCCCATTATCTCGCAAACGCATAACTAAGTTGAAAAATAGTCTGTATTTTCCTTTTTTACTCAGCCTACTCAAACGATACATTAGGTATTTTACGACACAATCAAGTTAATACTATAGTATTTTATCTCATCTAAAATCTCACTTTATGAAATTGTATTAACCTTCACTAAGTTTGGCATTTATCGAAATTTGTCCAAAACAGCGATTCCCGAAGAGTGTTCCATCTCTTTTTCTCGTGGGCGGAAGGCATCAGCGTGTCTCTGTCTAGGGGGCGTGTACGACTCAAATCAAGGCATCCCCTTAAGGATGCCCAAATCTTCCGGGACTTCGTCAAAGAATACACCAAACACTATACCGACCGGGTGGAAAGTAGGATCAATTACAATATAGATAATATTATAAATATTATAATTTATGTCAAATTGTACATTACTGCCGGGAAAAGGAGGCCCAATAAGGATACGAGGCTGGCAATCCCTTTTCACGCCCAGTATGTGTAAGAATAGTGCTTTTCTCAAACATTCAATGAAATTAAAATAACTAAAAATGGTTTTAAAGGGACACGAATTGATAATGAATCGTGTTGAACCAAAAGAAGGTTGCTTTGCAGGCCTCCAATTTTGTATGAAATTCCATTACGGATCTCTACGCTTATCTAAAACAAGTCGGTATCGCGAAATAATCCGTTTTGCAACTAAGTATAAGACTAGACGCAGAACACGTTAAAGTTTATCGTGACTAAGACTCCCGTATTCTAATTCAAAAAAATGCCACCGTGGCAGCATTGTGCCGTTATGCCATTGGTGGGCAATCGACGACGTTTTATCTGGAAGACCGTCCGTAGGCCAGTTGTGCCATAGCGATCGACGTCGCCACCGCGTTTTTTTGTCGACTACCGGCACATCTCCAAATAATTCGTAAATACACATCAATTTATTTGTACAACAGCGGCATTATGCGAAATAACTCAGTAGAACACTAGCGATATTTTGTGCAATATAGGATTATTTATGGATGGGACACTTTCCGTTAAACAATAAGTACCGATGTTTTGACTTAACAACAAATAAACGATGATTCATGAAAATAATAAAAGTTGGCTTGTTCATGTAAGCAAAATAAGCCCCTGTACTAGACAAATTTTACTTCATTATAGGTTTACTATACGAATTGGGACTATGTTTATCATAAATATGCATTCAGTTTCTTGATTCAAAACGAGAATAGCCACTATATAAATAGATAAGGAGCACGATGATAAACTTGTTTAGATGTTATATTAGTATTGCAAGAAAAGGTATTTTCTCGGTATTTATTTATTTATATCTTTGATAAAAACTTTTTACCAAAAAACTTAAACCGCCGAAAAATACTGAAACGCAAAAAATAATAAACCTTTCTTATTTAGTTTAATAATTAAGTTCTTAAATGAATCTAAGTGTACCTAAGTCATTTTGAGTCGACGCGGTTATAAATAATAATACTCCGTCAACACAAGCCCTATTGAGTTTACTATGTGCCTAGTTCGATTTGTGTAAGATTAGCCTCTAATAGGTAAGTATTTATTTATTTTGAAATATCAAAAAAAAAAGTATATGATACATACCTACACATGCTCCATGTACATGGATGGGGACTTCAATTACTCGTGTTACAATACAATGATTTTATTTTTATTATGCACTTTCGTGCATGGCTAGATTCAGTAACTCTTTCAGTTGACTATAAATTATAAGTACTTTAGTTATAGAAATGAACACCGAGAACTAAAAGGTTTTCTAGCTCCACTCAGAAGCTCGTGAAGGAAAGGAGTCAAATGATTCTGCAGTCTTCAAACCTTGCGGTCGGTACCGGCAGCTCAATAAACAGATCTCCAAGTCCTTTACCCGCGATCTGCGCCAATTCAATACAAACCGTATAGAATAGAGAATAGAATAAGTAGTCTATGGGGCAGAGCCAGATCGCAAGGTAAAAAACTGAGGACGGGAGAGTCTTTTCTTCCAAACCTGAGCTTTTAAGTGGGATGGTAAGTTTTTACACGTCATACATATGGTATACACGTCTCGCAGAGCCGAAATTGGTCTGGCGGAAGATCCTAGAGCTAGACCAACCCGACACTATACCGACGACATCCCGGACAACAGCCTGTACGAGATTAGAATGGCTCTGAAACAGCTTAAGCACAGCAAGGCACCCAGTGAAGACGGAATTACAGCCAAACTCATGACGGCGGGTGGTTAACCTCTCCTTACGACTCTTCAGAAGTTGTTCGGCACCGTCCTACTGGAAGGGAGAACGCCAAAGGCGTGGAACAAAGGTAAGGTGGTGCTGTTCTTCGAAAAGGGGGACAACACCCTGCTGAAGAATTACCGAGCCATCTTCATCACTTTTGAACCACGTTTACAAGCTGTTCTTTAGCTTCAAGAGTCATTACGAATCGTCTCGCACGCAGGCTTAGTGACTTCCAGCCTTCCGAAAAAGCAGGTTTCCGAGGAGGCTTTAGTACTGTAGACCACATTCATACGCTCTGCCAGGTTATACAGAAGACTGACGAGTAAAACCTGCCTCTCTGCTTAGCGTTCACGGAGAAAGTTTTCGATTAGATCGAACCCTAGGCTGTACTACAGTGTCTCCAGCGGTACCAAGTAGATTGCCGCTATAACGAAGTACTGAAGTGTTTGTACGAGAACGTCACTATGTCAGTCCAACTGGATCGGAGCTTGAAGCCTATTCCGCTGCAGTGGGCAAGTGAATGTTATTTTCCCAATACTGTACACCGCTGCAATGGAGGATGTTTTCAAGACTCTAGACTGGAGAAGGCTAGGTATCAACATTTCAACATCAACGGAGAGTACATCCCAAACATTTGGGTTGCTGATGATACATTAGTCTTAGCTGAGACCATGGAGGACTTGAGTACTATGCTCGATGACCTCAGTAAAACGTACGAGCGAGTTGGTCAAAGGATGAACATGGATAATACAGAGATCAAGTCAAACGTAAATGTAGTACCAACTGTCATGTCAATCGGACACTTTACGCTCGAAGTTGTAGACAATTATATATACCTAGGACAGAAATTATATGTCCAGTTAGGTAGGGCCAAATTTAAGTGAGAGGTCAGTCGTCGAATCCGACTCGTCTGGGCAGCATTCGGGAAGCTACGGCACATCTTTTCATCCAATACTTTGCAGTGCCTCAAGACGAGAGTTTTTAACCAGTGTGTGTTGCCATTGATGACGTATGACACGGAAACGTAGACGCTTTCCTCATAAGAAGACTCAAAGTCACCCAAAGAGCAATGGAGAGTACTATGCCGGGAGTTTATTTGCGCGATCGCCTCAGAAATGAGGTTTTATCCGCATCAAAACCAAGGTAACCGATACGGCCTTCCGAATCGCTAAACTTAACTGGCAATGGGCTACACATTGCACATAGAAGCGATGGCTTCGATCCCGACGGGCCGAAAGGTTCTCTAGATGTGATCACGTCCCGGAGCGTGTCTAGGCCCCCCACGAGGTTCAAAGATTCAAAGATTTTTATTTTGCTTGGTATGCAGTTACATAGTTCTTTCAAAATAGTCCAGTGCATTCAGCCTGTATGCAGGCGTGCAGAACATTCTTGTGGAACCTTAAAGTCCGCAATAATATCTTACAATCTTTAAGAAAGAGTAACTAATTTACATACAGACCAAGCATTGTAAGCTAAATTATACCGTTATTGTCTATATAGTTTAAGTATTATTGTGATGTATGTCGTTTAAGGCCATTATTGTCCATATAAAATAATAATATTTGAGAAACAAAGCAAAATAAGTCGGTATTCTTTAAATATTTTTTGTATACGTTTGTCTTAAAGCCGAATAATACACTATTATTCATAAGAAAAAACTAAATTTTTGAATTATTTTCTATTGAGACGTTAGTACACAAAGCATATAAATATCGTGTCACAACTCTAAACTGTAGCACATTTTAGAGTTTATTTGTGTACTTTTACGTTGTTTTCTTTTTATTTTCTTGGTTTTAAATAGCTGGATGACAGTGGAAACTGTAACTAAAAGAAGATTTGAAATTGGTTGTCTTAATAAAAATATATAACGATATCTTTTTTGTGTTTTTTTTAAACCTCTGCCCTGAAAAAAACACAGTTTTTGAGATGCAGAGTTGTTTTAGATAAGCATCGTCTCGTCTAGCCGCGCCTGAAACGTGGTACTTAATATTTCATTGCATGTTTGAGAAAATGGCACACATATACAGGCTGTAACATAAATGGGGTGTGAACCGATCAAGGGCATAACAGGTATCGTGTTCTGATAAAAAAAATAAGTTTTATTTACGCGATTTCTTTTACTCTGTTATGGAGCAGGTCGCCCCAGGTCGGCCAACGCTCCATACAAAAGTAAAATAAATCTCTTAATTTTTTTTCTCTTAGTTTTTTCTTATCAGAACACGATACCTGTTATGCCCTTGATCGGTTCATACCCCATTTATGTTACACCGTGTATATCGTGTTTACAAGATATGTGTTTGGTATTGTAATAACTGTGTCATGAAGCATTTAAAATAACAATGCCCTCGTAACCTAAAATAGCGATACGTTACCATATTTGTACATAGGGTCGATGCCAGCCAACGGCAGCCCGTTCATGTAAGCAGCGTAGAAGGGGATGTGGACGTCCAGATGGTTTCGGCCTGACACCACGGCCACATCGCCGGGCCGGAGGCCTGCTTTCCTGAGGGCTCTGGCGAGGCGGATAGAGCGGGAATTCACCGACGACATTGTTTCTGTCTCGCCGGTTCCCGCGTCGATCTGGTTTAGGTAAAGTTTGATTCGTAAGTCTTTTACTTATTTCATCATCATCATATCAGCTGTACAGGCCTCCCCAAAGAGGCAAGCCAGGTGCAAGCCAACAAAGAAATGTGTTGTCTTTCACGAGTTAAACGAAACTGCGTTGTCGCCGTCGGCGCGTGAGTAACTGATAAAACTGTGAAATAATATGATACCTACCGATGGCGGCAGTGCCGTAGCAGTAATAGGGAAAATAGTTAAAAGCGAGCTAGCTACAAATTACGCGTGCCCACGCGTGTACCGTCTGGTACAGAACCCTTGGTGCGCGAGTTCGACTTGCACTTATATAGTTATACTTTTGTAATTAATTCGCCATGACACCTTACCGTACCTTGGTTAGGAGCATTTTAGAGTATGGATCCGTAATATGGGCACCTTATTATAATACTCACATCAATAGAATCGAAATAGTAGTTTATGCGACTGATCCATAATGAGAGGCCTTAAAATACGAGTATGGTTTTAAAAAAAAGAGCGTCAGCGAGTTTCATAATAGGATCACACGAGTGTTTTAAGGCCTAATTATGTACATTTGCATACACTACTGTATCTCCACACATATCATAAGTAGGTAAGTAACAGCAAAAAAACAACAATAAAATGACAACAGCAATGGCGACAATTCGTCATGACGAATGGTTTTTTTAAAATCATAGACAAACGAATGAAATCCCTATACTCATATCACTCGAGATCAAATGTCGTACGGTTTATATTAAAAAACATACTGAATTGACATCCCGTATCGATAAATGTTTTAATATCTATGGATACTAGAATAGAGACCCGCTTGAGTTTTGACAGCTGTTCCAAATTTAAACTCATAACGATACAAAAATCTGTACTGTAATGACATTACAGTACAGATTTTACCTACTACCACAGACAAGAAAGTTCTCATATTAAAATCGGTTGTAATAATGCTGGTCATTTCCTACGGTTTCTGAACGCATTATAGAGCACTAATTATATGTGCGTAGATAAAAGTACAAAAACAGGTTCTCAATATCCTCAGCTACGGGCTTCGGCTTGGTCGCAGCCTCAGATCATAATATACCAGCAGGCTCAAGCATTTCATCATTCTTTCGTTCGCAAGTCGTAGCAAGTGTAGTAAACTAATATTAAAATTAAAATTATACATTCCCAAATTGACAGTCCCACCCTTCTATCTCTTCTCAACTTCATCACTCGATACAAATCTCGCAATCCTTCTCCCAAAATATTTCAGCTTGAAATTTATAGAAACAACACCTCATTTTATAATCCTGTAACAAGAATGTGTCGCTTGTACAACGAAACCGTTACCGAGAATCCGTCCATAGACATATTTAATTGTAGCCTAGCCTCGTTTAAAAAATCTATCTATCTATCTATGTTCTGCACGTAGGCTGCGTTCACACTAACCAACTTTCTAACGTGTTTGTTTTGTTTTTGTTTAGTTTAGTTTTTATTAGTTGTACATCTTATCTTACCTAATTAGCGCCCTTACTTTCCTTAATTTTCTTTCTTTCTGTGCACACATGTTTAGAGTTATAGTCCTGATCGGAACCTTTATGCTAATATTGTATTTCTGTAATTGCCTGTAACTTGTTTTGTGAGCCAAATAAATAAATAAACAAGCTTATTTACTTAGTTAGCTTTTCGGGTCGGAAACATGCATACTCGTACACCTGCGAAGAAAATCAAAGATGTACTCGTACCTATGTGAAGTCCGCCATCCACACTAGGCCAGCGGAACTAGTGCTCGTTCCCTCTCATTCAAGAGGCCAGTCAGGCCTTTGCCGTAGAGTGGGACGGATATATTCAGGCTGATTTATTATTATATTAAAATGAATCTAAGGTAAACATCGCAGGGCTTGACACTTTAAATCTTAAATTCAAAGCAATACAGGTCGATTCACGAGAGCTGTCACGAATGAACTGACCGAAAGTAATGTCACTTGTCACTGTGAGTGCCGTTCTTATACAGGGGCCTCCTAATATTTTATAAACATGTACCTAATATTTACGTTTTCGTTATTCAAAAAAAAAATTATAATCTGCACCAAGTATCATGATAATCCTTTTAGTAATTATAATTAAAGCCCTTTGTAAATGAAACGTATAGTTATATATTTATCTGACTTATTTTTAGTGTCAAGAATCGAAAGTTGATGGCTCCTTCGAATTGTAATAAATCTAAAAAAAGAACACAGCATTCTCTAAAACACAATTATCATAATCACTTCACAAAAAATACCGGCCGGGGCCGGCAAAATCATGGTCTTGGTACAGTACAACTTGCACAGTCTAGTTCAAAAATATGTGATTAGAATGATCACGTAACTTTTCGAACGCACGTTACAGGCCGATACACGTAAAAAGAGCTCTGGCGGAAATACATTTAATATGGCGCGCAGAGCTCTTCTTACGTGCGTTTACCGATAGGTAAGGTTACTGTCATCTTCACATGAAAAAGGTGACATTTAGATCTACCTGACCCCCTAGCACACTAAGTTTTATGTCGGACATAAAGCATTTGTCCCTCTTGCACTCGCATATTTGCCAGAATGGGACGAATGCTTTATGTCCGACATAAAACTTAGTGTGCTAGGGGATCTGACGTACTATTTTCCGTTAAATGTGTTACGTGCTCGACCTGCAGGAATAATGTTTTTTTTTTCTTCAGAACACATACAGACATGCATACAAAGATAGAGGTTAGTTATAAATTTATATAAAAACAGACAGGTTCATAAATACAAACATTAAGTAAGAACAAACACACATTAATCAAGATATAATTAAATATATTATAATAAGGTACCTAATATTAATTAAAGATACATATAATGTGAATATACGTTAAATAGGGCATTACAATTTTAGTTTGTGTAAAAGACACACCACTGTTAAGACATGATTCCATTTTTGAGCCAGCATCGTTATCATTATCAATTTATCATGCTTGAGTTCGGCCCATTTCGTGACACGGCAAAAAAATTACTTTTTCTATTGTTTTTGTCTTGTATTAGTGTGTCACCTATGATTCTGATTCTGATTCATGTATGCCGCCTTGGATAGTAACCATATACTTAAGTAACGGTATTACGGTCATATTCACATTCATCTGATGCATTCTGACTAGGGCATGCAATACCGGACGATATTAAATACCGGTATTGAAAATAAATGGTTTAAATATCGGTATTCGGCCTCAATACCGGAATTCCGGTATTAATACCGGTATTGGGATATTTTATAAATCCTTCTGTAAAATCAGTTTAATTTATTAATAAAAAGAGTCTCAGTTGTTAAATTAAATTAACATAAAATAATAATATGAAATCTATGCATATATTAAAGAACAATCAGACCAAAATAAGTAATAACTACCACCTTTTATATATAAAACATGTGATCGTCACCAACAATGCAATAAATTATTTATTTCACAATCATCATCATCATCGGACCCTGTAATCAGCGGTGAAAATTTATTGAAAATACGAGGGTTGGCACTGCAAATAATTATTACCTACATTATTATTTTAACCTGTAGAATTTGATGTAAACAACATACTTAGTTTATTCGTAGGCGAGATTACATATATGACGTATGTTGAGCTTGAAAAAGTTTTCATTTGATTGTTAAGGTCTTTAAACCATTACACCGTATCATACCATGACCGTACTATGACCGATTCAGGCAAATTTTTTTTAAAGTGCCTGTGCCGTAACTCTAGTAGGCGTCATCTCATAATGCCTCATACAAAGAATATTTTCTTGCATGTGCCGGTACGGTTACGGTCATGGTATGATACGGTCTAGTGGGCACAGACCTTTAACCTCCATAATAGGTCATCATTTTTTTGTCAAATATATTTCATGTCATATAAATAATTTTATTATTCAGTAAAATTTATGAAATTCCTGGAAAATCGTGCAGAATTTTCTCAGTTTAAGAAGGAGTTGATGGCGAAATTGGAAATAAACCGATTGCGACGAGGAAATGGTTCATATATTTAGTATAGCTAAGCAAAAGCTGGAACCAATCGTCACATATACTCGAAATAAATATAGTGTGTGTTAGATTTAATAAATTTTCACCAATGATAACGGGGTCTGATCATCATCATAAACTTAAGAGCCGGGCTCTTGTCGTTGGAGTAATCGCCACTGTTCTTCTGTCTGCCACTGTTTTGAGCTCTAAGGTATTAACAAGACTGTAAAATCAAAAACTTTAAATTGAAAGATTAGTAGCGATTACAGACAGAATAGTCAGTCTACTGTGGACTGAAGAAATATAACTATTTAATTGAACAAACTTATTCTTAGCATCCTAAGCTACGATGAAGTCTTTCGTAGGAGTCTAACTAAAGTCAACAACTTTAAATAAAAAATCAACAACATCAAATTAACAGTACAAACGCCCTTGAGAAAAAACAGCGTCAAAATGTAATAGCAATCATCATGGTGTTTTTACTTCCCACCCTGAATGTCAAGGAAAGTCTGATAACGACAAAGCCCTTCAATTGACCCTATACCTGGTATTGACCCTGATTGGCCCGATAACCTGTGAAGGAAGAATACCAAGCGCTGACCGATACGGGTGCTTGCCGTTCTAAATATATATTAAGTTGTCATAATCACCCTTCATTATATCATTATAAATATATACGGTATAATAATGACAATAATAAAATATTTACAAAATATGGTTATGATATTACAAAAAGAATCAAGAATTGTTACTCCAAAATTCCAGAATTCCGGTATTCATGCCCTAATTCTGACGAGACGGCTCCTGTAGTGTCAGGCGTCAGAACAAATCAGGACCGTTCAAATCAGGCCGGGTGCCTGATTTGAAAACAATCCGCCATCGCTTATACCGTGGACCACGGGCTGAAAATGCATACGATCAATTGATAAAAGACCTACCTATTTCATGTTAAGGACAGGAAATGTTTACTGATCCATGATAATTTCAAGGACTAAAAGATAACTAGATAGACCAACTACAACTACGAGTATGTTAACAATTTAGTCACCCTTTTGAGACTGACCAAACCTCTAATTAATGTAGATTAATATGGTTGCTAGCCAATCGCCCACTACACACTACAACCCTGCTCCTTTAGTCGACTTTTACGATACTAGGGGGTGGTCAAATTCTAATCCAACACCACACAAGTCACGTTGTACGAGTGCCCGCAAAAAAATCCAAACGGAATCCATAGTACGGCGGAAATTGGCCAATATTGATAAAAGTCGTGGACACGTCTTCTATATACCTAAAACTGGTATGGATGTGATCCTTGTTGTCTCCAGAGTACGAATCTCCCGGTTTTAGTTAAGGGAGAGGGGGACGGGCATAGCTGTGACGTCATAAAGATGGCGGCCGACGGTCATCGATTTTTGTTCAAATCTCGGGTTCTATTTTTCTGATCGGTTCATGTGAGGTGTCATTTGAATGCGTATTAAATGTTCTATAATTCATTTTTTGAGATCTGTCACGTACATTCAACCGTTTGGAAAATAATTAAAAAAATTGTTTTTTTTTACCTTAGACGTTCTGCTTTCTTACCATCATAATTCGAGAAAGAGATACTTTAGCGTGATAAATGTCATTATAAAAAATATCAAACATTTAATTAGCTTTCCAATAATATGCAATTTGTTGTCGTTAAATAATAAACCTGTTATTTATGGCCAAATCCGTAACGCAAGTCCGCGGGAACCGGCACGATGCGTATGATTGAAATACTATGAGAGTTCAATTTTGGTGTTCCCAAATGAAAGGTATTGTTGTTTCTATTGGTGTTGCTGTTGTTTTTGTTGCCCTAGGGCATCCCCGTGGTGCTTAAGGCGGTGCATTAGAAATTATCGCGTGCTTTGAAACGCCGTTCTGACTAGATTAATAAACAATAAGAAGTTTTCAGATATATCATTTTTGACTTTATGATTATTCATCTGATTTTATCGATGCATGATTGCTTAAAATTTCCTCGATAGAAAAAAAAACCAAAGTTAGGTCTGTACTTTCCTTTTTTTATGCAGCCTACTCAAACGATGCATTATTTTATGACACAATCAAGTTAATACCATAGTATTTTATCTCATCTAAAATCTCATTTTATGAAATTTTAATAAAACTTCACCAACTTAGATATTTATCGAGTCTACAACAGCGATTCCCGAAAAGTGTTACATCTCTTTTTCTCGTGGGCGGAAGGCATCAGCGTGTCTCTGTCTAGGGAGCGTGTACGACTCAAATCAAGGCATCCCCTTAAGGCCTTCATAAGCTCTCGCCACGCCTTCCTGTGTATTCCTGTAGTCGAATTAATAAATACTGTGTTTCAGGGGACGCCTTGATTTGAGTCGTACACGTCCCCTAGACAGATAAATATGTTTCAATAAAGAGGCATTTTAAATTTATAACTTCTTTGACTGTGGGCCGCAAGCTTTCGCCAAAATCCAGCCCGAGGACTAGGAGCCAAACTCGGAACAAGGCCGCTCTTGCCGTACCCCACGCCCGCGCATACTTCATTTCATTTGAGTGCAAGTTGCGGTTGAAATTGAAGACATTTGCACGTGGTGATTTGTTACATTACCTTTCTAGCAACAGCTATACTCGTATGTAAACATATTTTTTCGCTGGAGATGCGTATAGATATTTTTACATATAGGTTGTCGACTGATATGTGTTGCGAACTATGGAGTTCCATAGTTCATCAGCTGCAAGCAGTAGCAGTTTCGCAGGCAACAAGTTCGAACAGACCAACACGGCCCGAAGGCGAGCGGTGAGGCTCGCGGGGCCAAAGGCCCGGAGCATCCCTCAAGAGCGTGCTCTTCACGCGAGTACTAAGGCTAAAGACCCCGAAGGGCAAGCTCACTCAGACATTTTAGTACTCCTAAATGCATTACAAACAAACCTGAGGGCCAAAGGACCGAAGCGTACCTTCAAAGCGGGCTGTCCACGCAAGCCAGTGGGCCAAAGGCCCAAAGGGCGGGCCCACGTGGACACTTTACTACTCCTTAGTGACCTACAAGCCAACTTGAGGGCCGAAGGCCCGAAGGAGAGCAGTATGGCACGCGAGGCGGCAGGCCAGGCTCTGCGTAGGACCGAAAGCCCGAATCATTCCTTCAGAGTGGGCTCTCGACGCAAGCCAAAGGGCCAAAGGCCCAAAGGGCGGGTCCACGTGGACTCTTTAGTACTCCTATGTGTCCTACAAGCAAACCTGAGAGCCGAAGGTCTGAAAAAGCAGCATGGCACGCCAGGCGGCAGGCCGAGCTCTGCGTGGGGTCGAAGGCCCGAAGCGTTCCTTCAGAGCGGGCTCTCCACGCAAGCCAGATGGCCAAAGGCCTGAAAGGCGGGCCCACGCGGACACTTTGTTACTCCTTAGTGTCTTACCAGCGAATCTAAGATCAAGGCCCGAACCGTCCCTTCAGAGCGCGCTCTCTACGTGAGTCGGAGGGCCAAAGGCCGGAAGCGACCCTCCAGAGTGCGTGCGCTCTCGGATACTTTACTCCTGGGCTGGGCTTCGTAGGGCCGCAGGTCTGAAGCGTCCCTTTAGAGTGTGCTCTCCACGCGAGCCTGCGCGGATAACTTGAGAGCCTGTAATATCCTTTCGATTCCCACTATTAACACTGCAACTGGCTCAGCAACGCACCATCAATCCGTGCTCACCGTCCGATGGTTCAACGGCCACTGCCGCCCCCACCTTCTGGCACTGACGTATGCGCTTGAGACAGGTTATAACTATAAGCTATACACTACAGGGCCGAAGACCCGAAAGAGAGCGGCATGGTAAGCGAGGCGGCAGGCCGAGCTCTCCGTATAGGGACGAAGGTCTGTAGCGTCCCTTCAGGGCGCGCTCTTTGACACCATACCCGCCGAGGGTTTAACAAGCGAACCCTAGGGCCAAAGGCCCGTATGGCAAGCCAACACGGCCACACACTCCCCTTACTCTATCACATACAAGACTCAAACACTCACCAAGCGGACACACACTCGGTGCGTGCAACGTTTCAGTTACAAATCTCTCTGCCGCTTTTCCTATAGCTGGTTTTCACTTGTCTTTTACGAGGAAATACATAACCAAAACAAGTCAGATTTGGAAAGTCTTAGTCAAAGTACAACAGGTACAGGTAACCTCGGGCAAAAACTTGTCCTACTTATATTATAAATACGCAAGTTTGGATGTTTGATGTTTAGATGTTTGTTACTCAACCACGCTTAAACGGCTCAACTGATTTGGATGTAATTTTGTACGAAGATAGTTTATAGCCTGGATTAAAATATAGGTCAGTTAGGTGATCAGTTTATCCTGGGTCCACGCAGACCAAGTCGCGGGCGGAAGCTAGTTGTCTAATAAAGCTGCTTGCGTTCATTAATTTATTAATTATTTTCAACTTAATACTAGAAACTAGTCTAATTTTACCTCAACCCGGCGTAAATTGGTAATAACAATCTCACTTTTCAGCCAAAAGAAGACGTAACATTGTGTGTGGGGGGTGAAAAAGTACGCTTCAGTGCACTCGCCTCGCCTTCGGCTCGGGCTACAAAGTTCTTGAGGTGGCTTTATTTTACTGCTTTAGGTGCGTATCATGACCATCTGAGTAATATAATTACTCAGAAAACAAAAAAAGAGTTTCTAAAGGCGCGATGTGACGCCAGCGATCGCTAGCAGAGACGAGAGTGGTGATAGTTAATTGGTGCGTAATTCACAAAATTTATTATAACTTGGTTATTTATTAGTGTACACCACCCAAATCTGTATTTTTTGGAAAGCTCATAAAATTACCTACCTTTTTTATACTAACTTTTATTACACTAAAGTTTTTATTTATTGCGTTACAAGCATGTTTTATCAGTACTCGTTCAAACGCGCGGGGTAAAATAATCGTACTTTTTCTAACAATTAAAAAACTGTTGATTGTACGTCATAGCGTTCTTGAAATTAATTATAGTACGTTTAATAAGCTTTTAAATGACACCTCAGACGAAGCAATCAATAAAATAGAACCCGAGATTTGAACAAAATTCGATGACCGTAGGTGGCCATCTTTGTGACGTCACAGCTATGTCCGTCCCCCTCTCCCTTAACTAAAACCGGCAAATTCATACCCTAGAGATAACAAGGAATACATCCATACCAGTTTTAGGTATATAGAAGAGATGTCCACGAAAATCGTGAAGGAGACGACTTTTTGCGATTTTGCCACCGTACTACCAATTCAAAACTTTTCTCAAATAGGCCCGCCCCTTAATATTGATAATGGCAGGTATTATACTCTTGCTTGTCAGAATTTCATTTGCCCGAATTTTATCTGCCATAATATTCTACTGCCATTATGTTGGGTTCTATGTATAATTTTGTATGCCATACTCGTCGTTAACCATATTAATTATATGCCAGAATCTTTGTTTTCCATAATATCAATATCAATAATCTCATTTTCTATAATCATTGTAATCCATAACTATATCATGCCATAATGACATTTGCCATCAATCTCAACATCCATAATGGCAGTGCAATGACATGTTATTAAAATACCTCGCGACAAAAAGTGTGTAAACAGAAGGGCAAGATCCCAATCGCTTGCACATATGGACCTTAATGACCTCAGTTGGTGACCCTGCCTGCAATGCCAGAGGTCCCGGTTTGAATCCCGGTAAAGGCAAATATTTGTGTCATGAGCAAATATTTGTTCCTGAGTCATGGATGTTTTCTATGTATTTATGTATTTATTTATCTATATAAGTATGTATATCGTCGTCTAGTACAAGCTTCGCTTAGTTTGGGACTAGATTGATTTGTGTAAGATTGTCCCCAAACATTTATTTATTATTTATTTATTATTATAAGGTCTTATCTAGTATATGAACATTCACAATCACGCCACACGATATCATAGTTACTTAAACAACTGCTTCTCTATCAAATGATACTCGAGAAACCTCTTTAAGACGATCGAACTGCTAAACTCCTCGTATAAGATGACTCATACTTACATGTGCCGATGACAATAATTATAAAGCTACCAGGAATACTAGCTGCCACCGGCTATATTACCTGTGTTTGAGGCAAATACTGTAAAAGTAAAATGGTACGCTCGTGTACTGTACACCGAACTTTACACAGGCTCGTTAAAAAAAATAACAAAGTTTTCCTCGTGTGTAGCGGAAAACGACTACGGCGTACGTGAAAGGCAGTGAAAGTGTTAAAAGTTTTTAAAAATGCGGCAAGGAGCCAGTCAGTCTCAAAGTTGCCAGCAGGATATTTTTTATATATTTTTTTAATTTAATGCATCCAAGTACACTGAACTTAAATTCTAGATACAGAACTTAATTTTAAGTAATGGACCCTCGTACACCATACTATAATCACATTTCAACATTCTAAACATTTTACAACGCGCCACGTGATTGGGTGAATTTATTTTAGTTGTCTATAAAATTAATTCACCCAAAAAAGTGGCGTCTTTACTGAACTAAAATGTAATTGACCCATAGGACGCCGTCATTAGTATAGAATAAAAGTAAAAGACACCAGGCTCAAAGGGCGTAAGGGACAAATGGTAATTTTTCAGGTCAGTCAAAATAGTATTTTTCACAATCGTGTTATAACAGAGAGCTTTTGAGTCGAGTACCGTGTTTAGGCCACGAAGCTTGCCGAGTGGCCTAAGTAAGGTACGAGATTAAAAAGCTTGATTATGACACTATTGTTAAAAATACTTTTTCTACGAGTCAACTGAACTAATTAAACAAACTTGGTATCTATTGAAAACGAAGTGCAACCAACGACTTTTTCATTTTTGTGCGTTGATGTCTATTTACCTTTTGACTTTCTCATGACGGCGTCCTATTGGTCAAATCCATTATAGTTCAGTAAAGGCGCCACGTGATTGGTCAATTTCATTTTAGTTGTGTCACCAGTTATGAAATGTTGAGTTGGGACCTCCAAAAAAAGTACGTGATTGAAGTTTGGTGTACGAAGTCTTAATTCAAACATTAAGGTCGACGAGTATAGAAAACTGTTTTCATAATGTTCTTTTACACAATAATATGCTTGTCAGTAACTTATTTACAGGTTTTTAAGCTCTTTTATATCATATAGGTAACTGGATTTAAAACGCGGTTCCTCATTAAAATGTGCGTCCCTTACTACAAAAAATAGTTCCATTTTTGAATACACCTGTCCCTTACTTTCCAATGTTTCCGTTTAGCAAATATGACAGAAGATCGTATCAATATAAATTAAGGAAAAACCTTACAATACTAGCAGCCGCCCGCGACTTCGTCCGCGTAGATTTTTGATGACAAAGATATAAAATAGGTAAGTGAATTTTATTCTTAGTTAAAATGGTCTAGACATATTACATTTGAAACAGTAGCAGACACTGATATGCGATTGTTAAAGAATTTTTAAAGATTTTCCAATCAGATTACGGGAATTCTTTGCACAATGCTTAATACTTATTCCGTCAGTTACCTGATGCTTAAATCTAATTTTAATCTTTGGCTGAGACTGCAAGATATAGCGCGACGCATGGATATCGATCGCAAGGCTGTTAAAACAATCTTAAACTCAGCACTGGAAATCGAGAAATGGAGACAGGTTAATGAAGAGTCATCTCTTTAAAAAATCCAGTGTTCCCCGTACAAAACCTTCAATCTTTTTTAAACCCCCATTGGGATAGAATTTTCTTAACGCTGTAATTACTTTTTGTGTATTTTAATAAGTTAACTTTCTACATAGTTTCAAGTCTCTAGTTCAAAAAATAATGTTTCCCCCATACAAACATTGCACCCCCATTTCACCCCCTTTGGGGCGGAATTTTCTAAAACGCTGAAATCACTTTTTTGTATCGTTATAAGTACCTAATATTTCTTTCTTTCTTTTTTCTGGTGACCGTAGAGCTGGCGGCTTTCTCGCGCAACGCATCAGCATTACAATTCAGCGAGGAAATGCCGCCAGCATCCTCGGTACAATGCCTCGAGGGCCTTCTTTAGATTTAACTTAGCTTTAATTTAGTTTTGTTAATGTTATAGTTATCATCTTGTATATACCTACTTTAGAAAATAAATGAAATAAATCTTTCTACAAAGTTATAAGTCTCTAGTTTACAAAATAATGTTTCCCCCATACAAATATTGCACCATCATTTAACGCCCTTAGGGCTAAAATTTTCTAAAACGCAGAAATCCCTTTTTTGTATTTTAATAAGTAATGTTTCTACAAAGTTTCAAGTTTCTAGCTCAAAAAATAAAGTTCCCTCCATACAAACTTTGCACCCATATTTAACCCTCTTAAGGGTGGAATTTTCTTAAACGCAGAAATTGCTTTTTTATATTCTAATTAGTAATCTTTCTACAAAGTTTCAAGACTCTAGCTCAAAAAAAAAAGATTCCCCTCTACAAACTTTGCACCGCTATTTGACCCCCTTAGGGAAGGTATTTCCAAAAATCCCTTCCTAACCCCCCTTAGGGGCGGAATTTTCTAAAACGCTGAAATCACTTTTTTGTATCTTTATAAGTAATATTTCTTTCTTTCTTTTTTCTGGTGACCGAAGAGCTGGCGGCTTTCTCGCGCAACGCATCAGCATTACAATTCAGCGAGGAAATGCCGCCAGCATCCTCGGTACAATGCCTCGAGGGCTTTTTTTAAATTTAACTTAGCTTTAATTTAATTTAGTTAATGTTATAGTTATCATCTTGTATATACCTACTTTCGAAAATAAATGAAATAAATCTTTCTACAAAGTTTCAATTCTCTAATTTACAAAATAATGTTTCCCCCATACAAATATTGCACCATCATTTAACGCCCTTAGGGGTAGAATTTTATAAAACGCAGAAATCACTTTTTTTGTATTTTAATAGTTAATGTTTCTACAAAGTTTAAGGTTTCTAGCTCAAAAAATAAAGTTCCCTCCATACAAACTTTGCACCCATATTTAACCCTCTTAAGGGTGGAATTTTCTTAAACGCAGAAATTGCTTTTTATATTCTAATTAGTAAATCTTTCTACAAAGTTTTAAGACTAGCTAAAAAAAAAAGATCCCCCCCTACAAACTTTGCACCCCTATTTGACCCCCTTAGGGAAGGTATTTCCAAAAATCCCTTCTTGTCCCTAGCTCACGTTATAAAAATAACCTAGTTACAAAACTTTAGTTTTAAAATAAATGTTTCCCCCATACAAATATTGCGCCCCTATTTAACCCCCTTAGGAATGGAATTTTCTTAAACGCAGAAATCGCTTTTTTTCTATTCTAATGAGTAATCTTTCTACAAAGTTTCAAGTCTCTAGTTAAAAAAATAATTATTCCCCCCATACAAACTTTGCACCCCCATTTAACCCCTTTAGGGATGGAATTTCCAAAAATCCCGTCTTATCCGTTGCCTTCGTCATAAAAGGAAGTCCTGGTGTAAATTTCAAGTTTCTAGTCCCAGTAGTTTCGGCTGTGCGTTGATGAGTGAGTCAGTCAGGACATAGGCATTTATATATATAGATGACAATTGACAACATACCCAAATATGTAATGACGGCTAAATCGAAAACCATTACGGTAATTTTGTTACCTGAACGTAATAAACTAATTCTCTGTTTTTTTTGCTCGCTTTAAAAGAAAATCGCGCAAACGTATAAAAGTTGTTTTTCACCGTGTGTGATGTAGGTAAATATTACGTCTATCATGTCAAAGCTGTGCAAACTGCCATAAGCCGTAGTATTGACGTCATAATTTACTTACGAAATTCGCTACTTTTCAATTTGATAGTTGAAAATTAAAATTTAAGGAGAAATAAAAAAAAACACGTGTCGCTTAACAAAACATTTACATACATGAAAATATGGAATGTTGTCAATTCAAATTAACAACTGTTCAATCAACCTGTTAAGATGTTTTCTCCAATATTATGCTCGGAAATGTTCGCCTTACTGTAGCAAAAATAGTACGTGAAGTTCCTCGTTACTGCAGAACACAAATTTAAAAAGTTAAAAGTCATTATTGTACAGTTTTAGCGGCCAGGAAAGCGAATGAAATTCCTTTACTGTATATTTTTTTACCTTTTAACTATACCTATACTTTGACTAAGACAAATCACTAAAAACAGCCAAGTGCTCGTACGTTTAAGGACCTTGCAATTTGTCACAGCAACTTGCTATAGTTAGACTGGTTAGTAGTGTATGGCTGTCTCTTTCCAACTATTGCAAGTTGCTGTGACAAATTGCGCCCCTTTGAAGCCTGCTTAAAGTTTTCAAAATCAAAATCAAAATTATTTTATTTGCAATAAGTACTAGTAAAACATAATACATGCAAATACATATTAAATTAAATTAACACATTATTGGTAGTCAATGTTATAATTTTTACAGATACATTTTTGTCTTAATCTAGTGCATTTGTGAAATATTCCTTAATAGAATAGAATGGTCTGGTTGTGAGAAATTCTTTTAATTTTCTGTCAAATATTTTTATGTTATTACAATCTTTAATGTCATTATTTAGATGATTATAAACTTTTATTGCATTATTATTAATACTATTATTAAAATGACTAAATTGTGGCCTGGATAGAACTAGATCATTTATTTTTCTCAGGTTGCGAGTAGTGTTCTGTCTAGCTTTTGGGAAACGTTTAATATTTTTAAAGACATATAAACAGATACGATAAAGATAAATGGAGACTACAGTAAGGATCCTATTATCTACAAACATTTTCCTGTGAGTAACTGGCACATGCTTACACCTCTCAATAATACGGATAGTTTTTTTTTGCATAAGTAAAACTGATTGAATATTACATGAATTACCCCAGACTTCAACAGAGTAACGAATTATACTCTCAAAATAAGAGAAATAGATGATTAGTAGAGTTTTCTTATCACTTGTTTTAGAGACAGTTCTTAGAGTGTAGCATGCACTAGCCAGTCGCTTATTAACTTTATTAATTTGATGATTCCATCTCAGGTAAGGGTCTAAATCTACACCTAAGAATCTCACACAGTTAGATTTGCTTATTGGCAACTGACAGTTAAAATCGATGCTCTTTGTGCCACGACAAAAAGTCATGTAGAAGCTCTTGTTACAATTAATTCTTAGTTCATTATTAAAAAACCAGCTTGTGAGATCTTCCCAATACTTATTTGCCTTATTATTAAATTCGTCACAACTATCTGCCATCAGAATGATGCTTGTGTCATCGGCATAAAGATATGGCGTGCCACATGAGAGATAGTCTGGTAAGTCATTTATGAAAATTTTGAACAGCAAGGGTCCCAACACTGAACCCTGTGGTACTCCATATCTTATTAAGCCTTCTTCAGATCTAATAGCACCGTCAATACTCTGTTCTGGAATTTCTACATATTAAGTTCGACCTGACAAATAAGAACTAAATAGTTTCAGAGCCGTGCCACGTATGCCATAATGTTCAAGCTTGTCGAGAAGTATCTTGTGATTCACACAATCAAATGCCTTAGGTAGATCACAGAATACTCCCCCACATTTGACGTTTTGATTCAGTGCAATCATAATTTCAGTTACTGGATTAATTACAGCACCCGAGGTGTCCCTGTTCCTTCTAAAACCGAACTGATGTTGAGTGAAAAGATTTAGATTTTCAAAATATTTTTCTAGTCTAATGGCTATACATTTTTCGAATATTTTACTGATAATGGATAAGAGGGATATTGGTCTATAGTTATTTATTTCAGATTTAGAGCCTTTTTTGTGTACTGGGACCACTTTGGCCCGCTTGAGCTCCATAGGAAAGATGCCTTCTTCAATAAAATTATTAAAGACTTTACACAATGGTATACTAATAATATCGATATGTTTTTTTATAAGTCTAGTATTCACACCATCAGGTCCGCACGAGTTGCTATTTTTAAGATTTTTTGTTATCGTAATAATTTCTGGTTCAGTGATAGGATCCAAAAAAATTGAGTGTAAGCAACTTGGACGGCTCTTTTTCTAAAATTTTAAGTAACATTTACTACCATCAACTGTATTCACAGTTTTACCTACATTCAAGAAATAATCATTAAACGCATGAGCTACTGTAATAGTATCTTTGGTTAATCTATTTTCAAGTTTCAAAGTAATTGTTTTATCTTTATTAGTATTTTTATTAGTGCTTTCTTTAATTAAATTCCATACTGTTTTAGATTTATTCTTGGAACTATAAATAGTTTTACGGATGTATAATGTTTTGGCCGTGATCAGCGTAGTCTTTAAAGTGTCTTTGTATTTGTGAAAATAGTTGATAAAATTTGCATCGTTGTTATGGCGAGACTGGCTCAGGAGGCTTCTTTTATTGCGACATGAAATTCTTATTCCTTTTGTGATCCAATTTTTTCCATTTTGTCTTTGAATTGTACGTTTAAAAGAAAAGCATTTATCAATAAGCTTGAATAAAATATCATAGAAGACATTTAGCATCTGACTCGAGCTTAAGTGGTCAAAGGATGTATCCCAGTCAATTTTTTAAGGTAATCACAATAGTTATTTGTTATGCAAGGCTGCAAAGTTGTTGTTTGGCGCAAGTGCTTGTATTGAAAGCCGAGCTAGGATTGTAAAATTGAACCATGAGCGAAGCGAATGGTTCAAAAGTACAATCCTGAGCATAGCGAGGCTTTCAAGGCACGAGACGCCAAACAATTTTGCTGCCGAGCGCAACACACAACTTTTCACCTCACCACCGCGAGGAAAATTGTAAGTAAATGTAATGGAAGTAATTTGGGTCTTATACTCATTTTCAATAAAGGTTTGTTTACATCTCATCAAGATCTAGCATTTTATAATTATTAAATGTAACATATATATTTAATTTGCATCTTTAAATAAACCCTACGCTTACCTACACTAAAAAGTCAAAATATTGTTGGGTACTCACGGGTAAACTAAGGCTCAAATTCGCTTATGCTTTTAGCTATTAGCTAATGGCTGTATATCTTCTGCACTAAAATCTATAAATAACCACCATTATTTTGGTTTTACTGTCTGTGGCTTTAGTACAAAACAAAATTAAATGTAGGTTGAGTTTTTTCTTAAAGTAAGTAACTATTCAAACGGTGCGTTCCAAATTTGGAAGAAGCGAAATTTTTAGAAACATAAAACTACATTTTAAAATTATTTTTTTGTATTTTATCCTTATAAATCAGTCTAAATATTAATATTTCGTATGTACCTACTTAATTAAGAAAGAATAAGTATTATTCATTTTGTTTTATCAAAATAATAACAATTAATTATTGGCATAACACCATCAGTTTCTGAACGCACCTCTCATTCTGTATAGAAAAAAGTTGGATCTCGAGATTGACCGTCACGTTCCAAATTCAAAAACTCTTTCCACGCTAGCGGATAAAATGGACTTTTGGGCGCAGATTTTGAGCGAGAAAGCAAGCCTTTTCGAGCCGGTGAGGTGAAAAATTCTTTGTTTGCCTTTGCGCTATACACACGTTTTTTAATCTTTTTCGGACCTTTTCTTTCATCTAAATCTAATACTGAGAATGGTAGTTCCAGTATTTGCGCATCATGGTCTGAGAAGGAACACGGAATAACGGACGAGTCTATGCATTCCGTATAATTTGTAAAAATGTTATCTAGCAGTGAGGAGGTTTTATGGGTAATACGGGTAGATTCGAAAATAGTGGTGCTTGAATTCAAGCATGGTTTGAATTAACATTTTTGTTTTACTGTCATCGGTGTTGGCAAGGTTGACATTAAGATCACCGGCAACAACTATGATCGGGGATTTAAGATTACATAGGTAAGTACTTAATTGACTAAGAAATAACTTAAAATTCGCATTGGGACATCTGTATAAGACTGTTATAGACCTGATTGCACAAGACTTCAAATATTTTTTCGATGTAATGCACTGAGACATCAACTACTTCAAACTTGTGGGAGTACTCACTAGAGACTAATATCATCGTACCTCCGCCTCTCGTGCATTCCCTAGCCATTTGCACGGCAATTGTATATCCCGGTTAGCTTATACTTTCACCTTCAGTAGGCTCTAACCAGGTTTCAGTTAGCAGGATTACTTTTGGTTTGGTACCTAATTCACACGTAATGAACGCTTCAAGGCTGAGTAATTTGTTCCTTAGTCTATTTATATTTAAGTGCATAATGGCTAACTTGTCTGACCTGAATGAATGCATGTCATTTTTCTTCATAAAAAAATAATGCTATTGTAGAATTTTTCATTTAGGTCCTTTAAAGCAAAAATGTCCTTTAAAAAATAAAAAAGGCGGCAAATTACACAATTATTTTCTGAACTTTCGTTCTGATTGTAATTTCACCAAACTGGTATTCAATTGATTATCTTGTAGGTATTTATTTTAATGTTAATATTTCCTCACATCGTTTGAGAAAAGCACTAAACAATCCTCGGCCGGAACAGGGATTGCTGTACTCGTTGTATCCGGCCACGTCTACGACTCGGCCGTCTACCCCAAAGCTCGTCCAGCAATCCCTTACTTCACGGCCTCTGCAGTCACGTGTACTATTGCACATGTACATGTACTATTACTCACTACAAGATATACTTATTTGATGAAAAGTCCGTGAAAAGATGCTAAAGTCTGTTTCACGCATTATTATTCCAATTTCTGTAAACACATATAATAGTTTCTGTTTGACTTTAATGTCAATGAATTTTAATTGAAGTTACTAATTGTCTACCAAAGTAATTAGTACCTAATAATGGTAACCTATCGCAATCACTAAAATTTATTGACCGAATATTGTTTGTCCGAAAACTTTTCGCATTATTATGAGTTCTCCGAATATACAATTCATTACTTTTTTCCTTTACCATTTGATGTTATCCAAATGTTTCAGTTGTCCGAAAAACTATTACCGCTACAGTCATTTGGGCTTTGGCTTGTTACAACTTTTGTTTCACAGCTAATTTTTTAAATATCCGCATTTCATATGTTCATTTTGAGGGAAATTCAAAAGTAGTTTTACTGAGACTCTAAGGCAGGTCGGTGTAGGTACTACGCTCTATACTCGGCACATCGAAAAGTAGTTTCTTTCTTGGCCACTGGTGGCGCTGCGTATGCGATGGCGGCCGTGTTTGTTGGGAGCCAATAATCAGAGGGCGGACACAAATGGCTGGTCATAAGCGAACTCTGCCTTAGGTCGGTTAGGTTAGGGCAGTGATGGGCAAAATGTAATCGACTAACGATTAACAATTAAGATTAACCTAAAAGTAATCGATTAACGATTAAAAGTGACGATTAATCAATCTTAGTCGTCAGATGTTCGACTAACTTAATCACGATTAAGTTAATCGTCGATTAAATACGAGCGATTAAATCTATAATCGATTGATTAATTAGATTAATTTTCTTTCGATTAATATCAGAAAAAAAAATTGTAAGTCTAAGTTTCGGGGTACGCTGACAGACTGCTATACCTTAAGGCATGTATATATAATAATATTTGTCGTTAATATAAATTGTTAAAAAATTGTCGTTATTTTTATATTTTACATAATATATATACCACGAATAAAAGTGTATTCCAGGTGAGGGGAAATTACTTTGTAGTCTCGCGTCGTGTTTAATAATAATGTATACCTTTCCTGTAAAAAAATGTTAAAAATTGATTGTCAGTTTCGTTACCCGTACAATTAACCGAAAAGGGGGGCGATTTTTTACTTTCAAGCCGGCAAATGTTTTTAACAATTTATTGCATAAAATTATTAATTAACGCTTAATATTATAAGTTTATACTGTTTGTTTGTGAAACACATTTGAGTGCAACTATTTTCAACCTGTTTCCTTGCAATCGAATGCTTGAAAGTCACAAGTCGGCCTCTTGATCGGATAATGTATCCATAAGTTGTCAAGCGGAACTCTTCAATGGCCACTGAAATTTAAAGTATCAATAAATATTTATTTTCAAGTTATTTTTTTCTATTTAAAATTATGTTTGATGCTTTTAATATCCGAGGGCCTTCCAATTCCAACTTCAGGTACAATTACAAAAGAAGAACTCATGGTTAGTAGGCAAAAGGATAACATCGTAGGAACAGTATTAGAATTTGTTTGAAACACCGCCGCACACGTGTTTAGCTAATAAAGAATTCTGAGCCACTACATCCTATTGTTATTGCTAAGTAATGATAATGACGGTTCCGAGTGAAAAACCGTACCGAGATATACAGTCTAGGCAGTAAATGTCTTTTAATCTAGCGATAAGGGCAAGTTGGTTTTTTTTTAACTACGGCCCTTTACCATCTCTTTTGTTTTTCGTAAGAGTGAAAGGAATAGCTTATATGATATTTATGGATGAAATAATGGATTATGTAAATCGATTTCTTATTCAAGTTTAAATTTACCTAACTCATATACTGCCCAACATTTTTTTGCCCTGCTCTAGAATGATTTCAAAGAACATATTGAATGATAATACATATATTTTTTTTGTTATGCACTGTGTTTCAAAATTAAATCGAGACTTAATCGAGAAATTTAGTCGATTAAAATGACGATTGATTAATCGTTAATCGACTTCTGCGACGATTAAGTTAATCTTAATTAAATTAATCGCGATTAGTTTCGTGACGGTTGATTGTTTAGTCGATTAATTAGTTGATTCAAAAAATAATCGATTAATGCCCATCTCTGGGTTAGGGTTCACTTGTGCCCCACAGACCAGAAATAGACATCCCGCTAAGCGGGGTGGCGTCGACTCGCTGGAGATTATCAGTCCGTACTCCTTATTTTTTTCATTTACGTATGCGATATGCCTCGGAATTTCGTGATCTGGCGAATTTTACAATCGCCTGCCGACATTTACATTATTTACCATAAATACAGCTTTGGGAGGATAACCTTACTTTAATTTCAAACTTTTTGCTAATATTTTTAATATTGAAAATGCATAAGGTAACAGCCATTTTCATAAACAAACACATTAATTAGTAACATATGTGTGCTCCGTATAAACAGTAATATTACGTCAAATATAATAAAGCCGATTTGATAAAATACGAACAGATTATCAACCGAATCGTTACGTCGGTATAACGATATTGCGGGTATACCAATAATTGGGAATCATGGATTTGTCAAACAATTACAAAAGCTAAACCATAAAATGACCAGCCGTAAACGTCGCGAACTAAAGTGTCGGACAAACGAAAAAAGGCAAACGAAGTTTGTCGAATAGTAAATGCCGAAATGAAAATAGGACAAAAAATTTTAGTGATTCAGATAGGTAACCTCTAATAATAAATCTTGTTCAAGGTAGAATTAGTAGTATACAGGTAGTAGGTACCTGCAACCTATATGTAACCTAGTCATACAGGCTCCATTTCATGAATTGTAATATAATGTATGCAATAAATATTTTGAGTTCGAGTTTGATTATGTTTTTGTAATGTAGTGTGAAAACTTATTTAAATGTAAATATATTTTTGTAACACGCAATTGTAAAGATATCTCTGACCTCGACTGTACTATTTCCCACTCACCTGACATATAGCATCTGGATTTTTAAGCACAATATCTCTAAACAGATGCCCGAGATGATAGTTTGCGTTACTAGGTATATCCATCACAGTAGTACGTCTGTCCGTTGTTCCTACGACTTCGACCACAGACTACCTACTTAGTGGATACTATCTACGTATGCCTGCGGCATACACGCAACGCGTAAGACTGATACACGTCACTACCGTTTAAGGCCTCTCACAGACTGGAGCGGTGGCATTTAATAGTAAATTTGACAGCTATTGAAAGTTTACTATGGTTCGCCGCGGCCAGGCCGCGCCAATGTGATGTGGGCTTAAGTTTGGTTCAATTTAACCGCCTAACCGGAACATACAAAATAACAAACGAAACGTTCAGATGGTTCAAACACAAATTTATAGTTTACTAAACCGAAAACTAGTAGGTATTTACTAACAAACAACGTAACAAACGCCAACACGCGCGCATTGTAATAAAAAAAAGAGGTAAACAACGGATAACTATTTAAGAAATCAAAAATAATACAAACATTATCACACAGACAGTATTTATCAGTAAACAATAAAATAATAAGATACCCTTAAAATCTTTATCTACGCACATATCATTAGTGCTCTAAAATGCGTTCAGAAACCGTAGGAAATGACCAGCATTACTAAAACCAATTTTACTATGAGAACTTTCTTGTCTGTGGTAGTAGGTAAAATCTGTACTGTAATGTCATAGTAGGGCAGTTTCAGGTGATAATGTGGACACGCTGGACAAAAGCACCAAATTTTTTTCAGGTACTTGTTAAGTCCATAGCTTTAAGTTTTTGATAGGAACTAAAAGGTCGAACACACAGCACCGTCGCGGGCATGATATTTCCCTACAAACCGCTAGCGCGGTCAAACAGGCTGCGCCCCGTCGGCAACGCGCCCCGCTTCTGCCACGCCCCGCCAACAACCCGCGACGGTCGCGCCGCGCGACCGCCGCGGGCGCGCGGAGTCAAATCAGACTATTTCGGATCCTATCCTACGGGACTGTTATTTTGTATTTTTTTTATTAATATTACAAGCTTTTATTCTACTTGCCCTGTTAGTATGGGACAAATTTTGCAAGTTAAATTTGATCCACTTCCCGGTTTCCGATTGAGTTTAAATTTTGCACGAATATGCAAATCGCGTGACAATGCAATATTCTGATGATGTGGAGCTGATCTGATGATGGAGCTGGAAGGTGGCCATAGGAACTCCGTGTTAGTATGGGACAAATCTTGTAAGTTAAATTTGACCCACTTCCCGGTGATCGATTGAGCTGAAATTTTGGGTATAAGTATAGTTTGGATGACAATTCAATATTATGGTACTATCGAGCTGATCTGATTATGGAGACAAGGTGGCCATGGACATTCAGTACTTAACCGACGTAATCCCGTTGAGTTTGGGCTCGTTAGAGTCGTCTCTATGAGTAGTTGATGATGGTATACAGAAAAATACAGTCGGCAATAAAAGCTTGTACCAAAAATGAAATTTTTGACAGAAACTTATTATTAAATCTGAATGCTTCAATTCCATACGTGCAATCCTGCACGGCACAAGACAAGTGATAGCTGTGCTGGATTAATTGCACGTATAGAATTGATGAAAAAGCGACAAAGGGAGATGAATGACCTCGGTTTTCTGCTCTAACGCTCGTGGGTATGCGCTTTATTAAGAAGATACTATAGAGTCATGGTCAAAAATAGACCTTGTGAAATGGTATTTTTGTAATCTACAATATTTAATGTAATCAAACATGCTCGGAAATGTACCTGACGCATTACTATCACGAAATGAGGACATGTTTAAGAGTCCGCAGTAAGCTCGATTCTCCATACAAACGTAGTTACGCTCTCATTTTAAAACTACGTGTTAGATTGTAACGAAACTTTGCATGTTCAATGAAATGAGGTATATCTATGTCTGAAATTAGTTTATGTAGCTTCAGATACCATAATAAAAAAATACAGCGAATTTAAGTTTTTCATACAAAACTAGTTTTTGCTGTATTTAGTTTGTTTTATAAATTGGAACCATATAAACTAATTACAGACATAGATATACCTCATGTCATTGTATATGCAAAGTTTCGTCACAATCCAACACGTAGTTTTAAAATGAGAGCGTAACTACGTTTGTATGGGAAGGTGAAATTCGGCCGAGCTTACTGCGGCCTCTTAAGGCTCCCTACATTTCTTCTTGGCTAGCTACGGTAGCCAATAGTGGTTCAGGCATGCGGCTGTCAAGCGGCGCGGCGGTCGTGGGTTCGAATCCCGGCTCGTATATCTATAAATATATATATATTACTAGCTTCTGCCCGCGACTCCGTCCGCGTGGAACTCGGTTATATCGCAGCTCCATACAAACTTTCACCC